>WYDI02011333.1:0-83042 GCA_009867235.2 Psittacus erithacus
ACCTCTTTGGTCAGTTTGGGTCAGGTGTCCTGTCTCTGCTTCTTCCCGGCTTCCCCTCCTCCCTGGCAGAGCATGAGTCCTTGGTCATAGTAAACATTACTGGGCACAGCTGAAAACATCAGTGTTATCAGTGCTGTTCCCAGGCCAAAAGTCAAACACACAGCACTGCACCAGCTACTAAGAAGGGGGAAAATGACTGCTGCTGCTGAACCCAGGACAATTGCCTCATAAATGTGAATGATTTATTTAGTGTGGACTTTTTGTTAAGTTCTAAATATAAGGAGACTACAAAAATCTGTACGAATTTGTCTGTTCAGTGGAACTTCCATACAGCGAAGGTTGGTCAACTATTTTTGCCTTAAGATGAGTCCTACTGCCCCATTAATGGACAGGAAAATGATATAAAAAATGTTTGTTCTTCATGTTGTGCTTCGCATACATATCCCTTAATTCCTGCTCACAGGTACAGAAGCACTAACTGATGTACTCCATGTGCAACTTAAATGCTGGCCACTAGTTGTGCTTCTCTTGAGGAAAGATTACTGAGAGAGATCTGGGGAAGAGGGAGCTCCAGATATGAACAGTGGCTACGTGGCTCACAAGGGCTTACCGCATCTATAGTGTGCTGGCACAGGAAGAGTAATTGAGGTCCTTGGACTCATGCCAAGGCAGATTCTTTGGTGGAAGCTGCTGGGAATGGAGTCTGAAATGGCTTTGAGTCAGCAGCAGCAGCTGCAGAAAATATGGCCTGGGGAGAAGATGGAAAGCAAAACATACAGGTGTGCAGAACTGAAAGAATTCTGCCCTGCAAAACTTAGTTAACTGTTCAGGCAGTGCCGTGCAAACTAGACCAGGTTCCAGCTCTGACTAGACTCTAGAGAGACCTCACATACAATGAAATGCTGTAAAAGTTTTTGTAATAGAAACAGAGATGTGTTGCTGAGTATCCACTGTGCTCAGATGTGTTCAGTCAGAAGGAGTGTTTTTTCCATGTCTTCAGGGGTAGTTATTCTTCATTCCAATGTAGACAGCCAGCCCTGCAGAGGCTTACGTGCAAAAGCTTTGTACCAGGGCAGTAAGACCTGAAATTGTCTTGAAGCCCTGGAAGGTTTCCACAAATGTGGCACGTTTCAGGAGATTTGGTTGCTATATCACTTGAAGGAATGGTACAATGTGAAAGCAAATGTCCCAGATGGACACTTCACAAAGCTTGCTTTTGGATGATGGTTGAATTTCACATGCAAAGTGTGTGTCAGGTCCTGCTTGAGTCTTTAGGTACCATTTAGTGGTGATGGGTGCATGAGGAGGATAATGTGTGCACTTGTCATGTCAGTCTAGTCACTGATTAATGATGTTTGTTGGGTGAGAATAGCAGACCTCAGTGCTGCTGCTCAGGTTCAGATCCTCAATTCAGTGTTGAGGTGTATTACTTCACTTGCTTGTGTTTATAAGGCTTTTGTGTCTAGGAATCTGTGTGAGTTGGGCTCCAGCAAGTGTATTTTCTGCTCTCTACCCTGTGCCACATGCAAAGAATCATCCTTCAGTGGTTTTGATCTGCTCTTGAGAATACTCCTGGGTGGTGAATGAGCTTGCCAGTAGGCCTCCAAGGAATTGCTGCAGCTGGGGTGAGTTATTACATCTTTGTTGACTTGTAATCTGAAATCTATATCTCGCCGAGTCTTCCCGTGGAGCCATCATCTCTTTATCTTGGGATTATTGATTGTGTTAAAATGTTCACTTTGTACTCCACACAGCAAGGGTGCTGATTACTTTTATTCATGTTGCCACTTGGAAAGGTTACTTATGTGGGATCATTTCCAACATCTGTGCCAATCTGAAAAGCAGGATGTTTTATCGTTATTTATTGGAAATCTTTATACAAAAGAAGTTTCTTACTGCGATAAAATACTTACACAAGCAGACATCTTGCTCTCTTTATTTACTTCATTTATTTTGGTGCATCATCTTCAAATTCAGAAAACATCAAACCTAAATGGGTTTCACCCTTTGTTAGTTATGCAAAGACTTGTGTTCCTATTAGAAGAGATAACCTGGTCTAGGTTTGTGTCAGAACAATTTTTTAGTCATAGTAAATGTGCTTGCAGCATTGTGTTGTCACATAGGTGTGGGTATAATTTTATGTATACAAAACATGCACACTTCCATGCTTGTTCCTTTAAATTTGCCTTTTCTGTCATGAAATCATGGACCCAAGTTCCTTTAGCATGCTGATTGTTCCCTTTTCTGGACACAGTAAAATGCAGGCTTTTCTATGTTACTAAATCACCATGATTTTGATTTCTGAATTGCAGTAGCAGGCCTAGGAATATCACTTTGCAGAAAGCTTTGGCATTCATAGTCAAAGTCATCTTCCTTCCCACCACGCTGTTTCATCAAATGGGACTTCCTAGGATTTCTTCCAGCCACTTCCCATAGGGGCCAGTTTGGCACTTGATTCTTGCCCCGTCACAATAGCCTGTGGGTCAACCTTGGGTAGGGAGATGCTCATGTAAATAAAATATTGTAAAGTTAGTCCCTTACAGGTCTTGCAGAGGTTTCTACAGGCTCACACGGTTGCTTCGCACAGGCATAACTGTCATCTCTTGTCTTCAGTGGCAAGGCCAAGTATGTTTCAAAACCCTGCTTTCAAGTCTGGACACAGAACATTAGGACTAAGGAGCTTGCTCCAGCTTGGAACCATTTGTGCTGTTTGCATCCTTATTTTCCATTGAAAATTAATTTCTTAAACAACTGGATCATGAATACCAGATAGTGTTTTCTTTTAAATTCATAATGGTGGAAAGACAGAAGACAGGGGCATGAACCCAGAGCAGATCAGAGTCTAGGATTTCTGCTTCATTTTCATACTGTGCATAACAAAATCCGTGAAGTGAGTCTCGGGAGTCAGGCTCAAGGGCCTTTTGATTAAGAATTAAATTACAGGTATGATTTACTAAATTTGTGCTTGGGGAAAGAAGGGTTTTGATGATGATGTGATTGGTAAACTATGTATTTCCTCAGCAACATATTAACATTAATGGGAATAGCATAACCATCCATGCAAAATACTTCACAAATCTTAGGAAATATGTTCTCTTGTAAACCAAAAAAATCTGTGTCCAAAACTCCTTGACTGAAGCAAACCCAAGGGGAAGTATAAAGCTGGCCCCACTCAGACTGAAGCTTCTTCTGCTGTTAAAGGTGATGCAGTCAGAGGAGCTCTCCCATCAGCTCCTTTATCTGAATTTTCCACATAGTTTTCAGATGATTGCTTTAAAGCATTGAAATGTAGAACTGTTTGAAAACATTTTCCTCCATAGTCAGGTATTTTTTTAGGCTAATTTAAAATTCTGTTAATTTTATTTCAAAATTGCTTGAAATTGTACTTGTTATATCTTCTTCATTGTTGTGCAAGTTCGGCCTGGTAGGATCTTTGCTGTGTTTTGGGCTTCAGGATGCTGTTGCATGCAAGCAACAGGGTTTGGAAAGAGAAATAGTTACTGCTAACTCACATGGATGCAGAGATGCAAAAGCCATTGGTGTGCAAGTCGCTGTGCTGCAGAGGCTTGGTTCAAGAGCTCATTTGTGTGAATCTGGCTTACAGTGTTCGGACAGCATGGATACGGCAGCATACTGCTCCATGTGATGCAAAGTAGTGTGTGGGACATCAGAAAGTCCCCATCATACCAGGTCTGTAAATCTACGGTACATCTGACCAGCCTGCAATACAAAGTCTGTGCTCACCGGTTGCTGTTTGCCTGTCTTAAGGCAGGCAAGTTAGCCTAAATAATGGGCTAATATCTTTTCCATGGATGCAGATATTTAGGAATGCAGTATGTGTGAGTAGGAGGAAGGAGATACGAATACTCAGGATCAAGTTTTTGAACAATCTGAGATCACATCAGTTACTCTAATCCAGGAGCAGCTTTTTGATTGCAGCTCCAAGGGGTGCTACAGCTGCCAGGACTTGAGAGGGTGGGTAACAGTTGCTCCCACTCCATCCATCTGTTGTATTTCACTGGGATTAAAAATTGCCCTGTTCTTCTAAAAACTTCCATTGGCAGTCATTGCAAGTTTGGAGCTTTTGACCAAGAGCAGCAGAGCTCTGAAAGCAGGACATTGTTTCTAGTGGAAAAAAGGCTTAATTTACCTTCCATTTATGCCCTGCTCTTTCACCTTCAGCCCCAAGATTCATTAAGGAGAGAGCTCTCAGTCATATCGCAAAAGCAGAGAAACATGAAAGTCTGCTTTATTCTAACGTGCAGCGAAGCACATAATTGAAGTAAACAAACTAGCGTTAACCATAATGTCTTGCTGGTGTCATTTTCAAAGCCATGAAGGGATTTTGAGGTCTCTAAAACTGAATCTGTTTGGATTTCAGTAAAGCATTTAGCTACAGAGCCATGTGGGAAATTCCTAGTTAAGCTGGAAATTGGTACAGAGAACTAGCTAGAAAACAACCTCATTTTGTGATGTCAAGGGAGATATTGGGCTGGAGGGAGATGAAGCTAGAATGCCCCCCAAACAACATGTGACTAACTGTAATCACAACAGTAATGAGTTAGAGGTTGCTAACGTGACTTACTGATGGTGCCGTGTTGGGGAGCTTTGTCAAATAGGGGCAGAAAGAGCGTCGCACTGGAAGCAGGGGGGCTGTCTTAGGGGCTGAAAGACTGTGAAATAGATTGTTATAAAATACAAGTGAGTGATTTGGGGCTAGTAAGAAGTATTTCATTTATAAAGGTGTCTCTTGTAATTTGGAAGTGTCTGAAGAGGACACTCAGGGCAGTTCTACACTATATCCAGCAAATCATCGATAGTACAGCCATGGTGGTGTGTTTATGTGGATGTTGTATGGCTCTATGAGTGAGACTGTGCTCAGATCTGGTCACCTGTATTCAAGAAAACTGAATTAGTACAGGCACAGCTACAGGGAGTACTACAAGGCAATGGCAATAAGAGGTGTGTGCTTTTGACATCGTGTGTTGTTCAGGAACTTTCTGTAAGATAGGAATTGTCTGTTTCAGTAATTGACACATCTCTGTGACCCAGGTGGGCACTCTTTCTGCTGTTCTGTTAATAGATTGCAGTATGCCTGGCATTGTGGAGGCTTTTGGAGACTGAGTATGTCTCTGATGAAGAACTGCAAGGAGGTTTGTTTTTTTTCCATGTGCAAATATTTTAATTTCATGGCTTAAAGTTAGTTACAAATGTGTTGCTGCAGGTGCTCATTACACTTCATGTTTAAGCCATGGCTATAAGGAAGTTTCTTTTTAATTCTACTCCACAGCATTTGATACTGAGACACAGCAGCTATGGGGAACAGCAACTAAAGAGTTCTGATTAAGACTCAGAGTGCTTTCGATAAACTTGCGTTGCAATGAACAAATTAACTGACAAGGATAAAAGACAGTATTGCCCTCAAGGGAATGTGCTGACACAGAGATAACTCTAAGTAGTTCAGCAGTCTTTTGATTTGGAGGAAACTATGAAATACGAGTTCAGTAACGTTTGTGTCTGATGCGTGAGAAGGAACAGCACAAAAATGCCACATTAGGGAACAGAAGGGTTTCTAGCTAAGGGAAGTGCATGCAGGAAAATGAGTAGAAAGCAGTTGTTCTTGTGACTGCCTGCCACAGTGGAGTTGCATATGGACAGTGATGGTGCACGAGGATAGCGCTGTTTGCAGCCTGTGCACAAGGACCATGCCTTGCACATTGCTGGGTGCAGAATTCATCAAGGGGAAGCCTCAGACGCATTCACTTTTACTACTTGCTTTCAAATGCAAACCGTTTATTTTCATGTGAAGGTGCCATCCTAAAGAGGAGCAGCACTTGCTGTTCTGTGAACACCATGTGCAGTGCAGGAGATGTTAAACTTGGGGCAGATGGAGGAGTTTGAGCTGTGCATATGGTGACAGAAGAAGGAAAAGGCATTGTTTCTTTCTAGTGCTTTGGTTTGGGGTTTTTTTGGGTTTATCTATTGGAAGCTACATCATTTGCATGTTGTCAGAGAGCACATGTTTACAGTTTTGATTTCTGACTCAGTTTAGTACATGGTTGTCATTTGAGACCTCAGAATTTCTCGTGGATTGGGAGATGTTTTCCCTGGTGTTAGGCAAAGTGGTACATGGATCTTTCAGTGTATCTGGGTGCTAACAGTGTTGATCTATCCTCTCTGTAAACCTCTGAAATGAAAGATTTCAGAAGCATTGAACTCATTGGGATGAAAATGATGGCTGGGAAGACAGTGACAAAGGCTTTTGTCAACACAAGTAACAGCCCTTTGTTCCCTTTTGGTGGCTGGCTTGTTTGTGTAACATGAGTAAGTCCTTCATTTATAATGTCCTTGAGCTGAAGCAATAGGTTTGGATCTGTGAGTTCCTGAGTTTCATCTTCACAATTTACATTCGTTAACATTGGATTATTAATTATAGAATCCCAGGATGGTTTGTGTTGGAAGGGACCTTAAAGCTCATCCAGTTCCAACCCCTGCCATGGCCAGGGACACTTTCCACTAGAGCAGGTTGCTCCAAGCCCCTGTGTCCAGCCTGGCCTTGAACACTGCCAGGGATGGGCCAGCCACAGCTTCTCTGGGCACCCTGTGCCAGCACCTCAGCACCCTCACAGGGAATAACTTCATATATTAAGGCTGTCTGTGATAGACTTGCCAAGTTTCAAACTACAGGCCAGCAGCTCTTACAGCAACAGTGCAAGACTGGGAAACACTGTTGGGGAGTTAACTGCTTGCCCAGCTTGAGGCTCTTTTATCTTTGTGAGTGAGAAGAAACTTGATTTGCAGGGTCCATTCAGCATCATCCATGAATACCAAATCCTATCCTTAAACAGACAAGGCAGGGAGGGAGAGAGAAAGAAATAAAGGGCAGGCAGCTGTCATTGTTCCTGTGCCACTTCTGTTTTTCTTTCTTTGTTTCCAGAGCCCATAACTGGAGGTCATTTTGGGATTAATTGGAGCTAATATCTTTACTTCAAAGCAGCACAAGATCAAGCCAAACGTACATGCACAGCAATTAAATATTTGGCAAGGTAATATGGATTGGCTTCTACAGCAGTTGCCTATCCCTGTGCTGTTCCACTTGTTCAGGCCTTTGATGTGCTTCAGAGCACAACTAGCTGGGCCTGTGTTTTAAACAAAGGAGTGTTTTAGGACTATATTCTGCAGAGACTGTCTGTTGGGCTATAGTTAATATATAAACTGTAAAAATGGAAGATTATGAATCTGTATGTATGACTGGCTACTGGTAATTCTATGGGTAATGAAGAAAATTGCAGGAGGCAAATGAAAAGATTTCTCTTTTATATTGTATAGTGTCAGTATTCCTTTAGTGCTAACAAAGATGAGGCCAATTTAGTATAAATCTTCAAAGCAACATGTGTGAATTTATCTGTCCAGTGCTCATTATAGTTAATGGGAATCATGTGGCTGGAACTTTGCAAGTGCTTTGAAAGTGTTCCTTTTATGGTTACATTATAGCCCCCGATGTTAGCTGCTTTCTGGTATTTTTATATTGCTCCATTTGTTTTCTTGACATTAAAAAAGCCAAAACAGCAAATTAATTAAAAACTGCATCACCCCCTCCAGTGTTAAACAGAGAAAAATACTCATTTTCTAAAGTAAATAAAATACTACTTCTGCGTAAATCAACTTGAAACACACCATGCATCTCTGCTGATTTAAATCTCTGTAGTATCAGATATACTGCTGGTTGCACATGAACTAAGGTGAGCTTAACTGGGAAGTCAGAATGGTGTTCCAGGTGTGCGTCTTTGAAGTCTGGGCTGACTGTACCCTGTCGTCATGGATGATACATGAGCTACCCTGTCCCCTTGTGCCACTGAGGAAAAGAGGTAGAGAAATTTCGAGCGATGCTGAGCCCTGGAAGAAGGGAGGAATAGAGGAAGGGTGGTTTTAAGGTTTGGTTTTGTTTCTCATTATCCTACTCTGATTTGATTGGTAAGAAATTAAACTAATTTCCCCAGTCGTGTTTGTCTTGCCTCTGTCCTTATCTTGACACATGAGCCTTTGTTCTATTTCTTTCCTCTGTTCAGCTGAGGAGGAGAGTGACAGAGCAGCTTTGGGGGATACCTGGTCAACCCACGATGTATTTAAAAAATTCTGATCTTCCAGTTGTTACTGTGTGTGATTGTTACTGAGTGATGCTGCACATTAGGGGTTTCTTTTCCATAGCTTGGTTTCTGAACATTTGGGTGCCGGTGGTTTGAGAGAAATGTCAGCTTTTGTCAAGATTGGCAAACTGAGAATCTTCTGTCCCACTGTTTCCATTAAAAGACAGAATGTTCAGTCCTCTTTGTGTCAGGCCTCAGAGAAGCCAAAATCCAGCATCAGATGGTGGCCTCAGGCCACTTCAGTTCAGTTGATGATTCCTTTTGCATTCAATCTGCTATCCGTGTTATTCACAGGGACAAGGCATGGGTTTTTGCTATGTTTTGTTTTCTCTCGGTGTGGAGCAAGCTTGCAGGCCATGATTTAGCACTGAGCCTTACAAGGGAGCCAAAATAGGAGAACAGTTTCCCCCTCTGCACAAGAACCTAGAAGATTCATGCAGGTGTTTATCACCCACTGCTGCAGAAGAATCAATGCTATTGAGGTTCTCCAGAGAGGCAGGAAAGGAACAGAGCTAGTCCCCAGGCCTTTATTTTCATTTCATCCTTACAGTTCCTTCTAGGAAACCAGCTTTTGACCAGTGAGAGATGGGAAAGATGCAAGTATCCCCCCGGCAACAACAGGATTCTTGAGAGTTTTCAACAGAAGATAAAGGTAAGAAGATGTGGTAGGTAGCTGCTTCACACTGGAGAGGTTGGTAAGTAGATTCAGTTGTTTGCTGAGTGCTTGTATCTTTGACGTGTTGATTATATTACTGTAACAGTAGCAGAAAGCTTTTGGGGGTTTGCTGAGTCTGGTAAGAGGGTGGTTGTTCCGAGCTTTCACTGTGAGGGGAAAGAAAACGTTCAGAAGCAGTGAGTGTAAAGACTGTGAGAAGGTACATGGAGCAAGAACAATGGCTGGCACTGAGCTTTGCTGCAGGAAACCAGCTTTGTTGTATCAGCTTTCCACTTGCTGTTGCTGTTGCCAGAGGGAAGGAGATGAGAGAAATGGGCTATAACAGCAGAAAATCTGATTTATTTAAAAAAATGCAATCCTGAGGAATTGCCAGTATTAAATGTACTTAGCACTTGTGCTTGAAGGTAAAAATATGGCATATTGAGAGAGAAGTAGGGACTTTGCAGGGAAAAGGCAAAATAAATACCAGCGTTGTAGTTGCCAGGTTCTGAGTTTTGCATGCAATTACAAACTGTAGTAGCAGCCCATGTGTATTGTGCATGATAGCGTATCATGATTAAACACTGAGGTCTCGACTGGCAACATCAAGTTGCCTTAGTAAACTATTTTGCACAGCCTCCACAGTAGTGAGCGTCTTACTAGGTGGAGTGAGAAACAAATCCCTTTGGAAAGTCGTTGGATCTCTCTTCTGGCAAAACTACAACAAAATTTTTGTCCAGCCTGTCAGATATGTCATACAGGTTTGCTGCCAGTGTGGTGGTCTGATCCAAAGCCTGTACTAAGCCTAATACTTACAGTGGATTTTAGATTACTGTGATGAGTAATCAGATTAGCGAGGAGGCCTCTAAGTGTGTAGAAGAACCCTGCTACTGAAGGAGATAATTGTTCTGAAGGGTGAGAGTGCAGCTGAACAGGAGCTTCTGGCGGTCAGTAAAGAGGCTTCATAGAACTGCCAGATCCAAATGATAATGTGATAGTATCAATGATTTCTAGTACTAGACTACTAAAACATGCACTGGGGCCATCTTTCCAATATTAATGCTGGAAATAGTGTCTCTTTAACTTAAAATTAATTTGTCTTTGACACAACCAATAATATAAATTATTCTCAGGTCCAGCTGTGCATGAATTTAATCACAAGTGAATTTATGTACAGGAGCAATTCATAAAGACAATGGTTTAAGTTAGATTTGAGTGTAGCTATTTGTATCGCATAACAACATACCACCTATAGGAGAGGAAGAGTTTATGTATCATTCCTGCTCTGTGTTTCTGTGTTATGATTGGTAGAAGGAGGCAGGGAGCCAGTTTGTGAATTGATGCAGAACTGAAGTGAAGGGTCAGTTTTGTGTAGGACTGTGTCCAAGCCCCAGAAGGACTCTGGTAGGACTGATAGAACCTCCAGGGAATAAAAAAAGCCTGAAGAGTTGTTTATACATTCTCATGGTAACCTTTGGTTTGGAGGTAACCGGTGAGGTGTTTTCAGCTAAACAAAAAGATTTCTATATAGTTACAATTATGATTTTTTTTTTTCCCCCAGATGGCATTTTCACTCTTATAATTTCTTCTAAAATATTCTTGGTGGAAATATCCAGTACATTTTCGCTGTGTGCTCTACTCTGGGGGGTGGAATGTTAAGCATTTATAAAGAGTACATATGTGTAGCCAGAACCAAGTCAAAGCAAGACTCCCTCATAGCTCTCAGGGTCTGTGTGGCAAACAGAGCCATATGGAAGGAGAGCTGATATGTGATCCCCCTTCTGCCCCTCCTGAAATTCAGCTGAATTGATTTATTTTCTTTTTTAAATTTCATGTGGTTCCTGCAAGACGTCTTTGCACTTTTATCAGAGCCAATGAAATGGCTGATACAATCCTTTCACCCCTGTGGTCTTTGTGCCTGCGTGTGCTCATCTTTCCAGCTTGCTTTTCCTGACTTGTTGCTATGAGAAGTACATGGGCAAAGTGTGTTTTGTGACCCTGTGAGCTCGGTCCTATCTCAGATATTGAGGAACTGCTAATGCAAACCAGAATTCAAATTCTCACTCTGATTCACTGTCTGTATATGCCAGCAGACTCGAGAAACTTCAGGAGAATTCAAATCAGCTCCAACACTGAGTCAAGAACATTGTACTAACAGACATTACATGCTATTTCTTTAAAGCTAAAGGTAAATGATTATTTTCTGTGGAAACCTCCTCTCTCATACCTGACTGGAAATAATATCTTAGTTTTGAAATGAAGTTTGTCATAAGTGTTGTGGGTGAAAACAATGTTGTGACTTCATCTTCAAGCAAGCTAAACAAAAGACATCAAGGCTGAAAAGCATTGCTATGGTTACTTTAGTTAAAGGCAATTGTTAATGAAGGAGAGAAAATTTGAACTGAGAGGCAGTAACTGCAAAAGCATAGAAGTTAGACTTGTATTTTTCATCACAACTTGATGTGAACTTACTTCATGTTATGTTCAGTATATACCCATTTAAAGAATGCCATCTTAGCACAAAGGAGAAATCCAACTTGAAGAAGTTTAAGACTGCATTACTGTTTTGAATTCCTGGGCAAAGTGGGCTGGATGGAGTCCAGTTAAACTTTAGAGTGGGAGGTTTTCTCCCTTCCTTAGTACTTTGAGAAGAGATAATTGGTTTTAAAATGGTTGCAATGTGCCTTTTAAATCACATATGTTCTGATTTTGCTTCCTTGTTCTTTATCATGGTGCATTACATATTCGCATGGGACTGGAACCTTAGAAGCAAGGAATCTGAGCTTGAGCTGCTAGCATGATTTAAAACCCAAGCTTCAGTATTTTACTGTAAGTCAGCTAACATAGAGCTTCCCATCCCAGGGTAGACTGTTGGCTTCGTAAAAATCATAAATATGCCTACAATCTGCAGTTGAGAAAATGCCATGCGCTGGTAACGTGGTTTGTGAAGACAGGGACTGTCTTTGCCTACACAAAGACCCCAGTTCAAATCTCCATAGAGTGTTCTCAGGTTACTTTCTTTCTGGGGTAATGTTTTTGAGTTCAGAGGAATTAGACCAAAGCTGGCTGATGGCCTCCATTTATGCAAAAAGGGCTTGTTTACTTTGAAAATATGGGTTAACTGAGTATCAGCTTTCCTATTAGCCTACTTTAGCACTTAAAAGAGATGTTTTTCAATTGAAATAAAAAGTATTACATACCAAAGGTTACAGAAACATGTTCTTCAGAAATTAAGTTAAATGAGAAATGACATTTCCTCTTCTAATATTGATGTTGTAGCTGAGAGTTAAGCTATAAAAGGAGTCAATTAAATTCTCTGCAGCTTTGCTGCAAAATCCAAATTTAAACCACAAAGTAAAGCGATCATATTGGCGCTGGCAGTTTGAGTTAGTTCTGTGAGTTAGTTCAGTACAGAGCACACAGCTCTGTACTAAGCTGACCTGGCCTCTATGTTCAGGTGTGCTCTCCTCCCCTGTATGCTGCTGCTCTGATGCTGCTGGCAGTGCTGAGCTGAGGCTTCTGCCTCCACGTGTTTCTTTTTTTGCACTGTGTTTGTTTTGGGTAATGTTTGTCTCCAGCAGCTTGACTTCCCTTGTGTTTATGTTTAGTGCAGTTCTGATCCTCGTTCTAGCAGTTTTCTAAATCATGCTATCAGTGAGCTCAAAGGGACTATTTAAGAACACTGCTAAGATGGTTTCTGCTCGCTGTGCTGCTTTGAAAACCAGCTGTGCAATGAAGAGTAGAGCTGTTCCTGACCAGAGTGCATTAAATGCAAACATTGAACGTGTCTGTGCTAGCTATCTGACCTGTAATCTACCCTGATGGGGTTTTGCCCTGGGGCCACCTGACCACTATTCTTAGGTGTTGTAATTGCAGTGTGCCTTGGACTGCTAGCCTGCTGTTTCTAGCCCAGCCTGTAGAAGCAGAGGATTTGGTTCCAGTGAAACAAATATTTACTGAAGCTGAAAGTTAATCTGATCCTATTTGTAGCTGGCATTCATATAAATCATTTGGACAGCTTTGTGCAAGGACTGCTTTTATTCCATATTTATCCACTGCCTACCGAAGCCTAATCCTGATCCATACCTACCATCTCCTGATGTTGTTGCATGACAGTGTTTAATCCGAATGATGGACCTTATGCTTTTCCAAAGTGTACAAGGCAAATCAAGCACTTAGAGCTGTTATTATGAACATGTGTGCTGGCAGAGTTGCATCAACCAACAGTCAGAGGTGCTCACCTAGCAAAATGCAAGTACTTGTTAAACTTGTGCTGTGGGGAACAATAGACCTGCCAACTAAAGCAAATGCAGGGAAAAGAAACAGTAATTTACGCTTTAGTGGAGATGTGTAATACAGGTGTATACAAACTTAATTAGTGTTTTCAAATAATAGGTTTAAGTGAATCTGTTTTCTTGCATAGCATCTAAAAATGCTAATGCAGCTATATAAATTCAGCCTTTCACAGTACAAAGGGTGTTATAAATAAAAGCATATTTAACCATAAAATGTTGTGCAACAGTGAGTGAATAGGTTGATTTCCATTTTGTGTCTAAGGAAAACAAATATACCTCCTGATTCTGGGTTTGTTTCTGTAACAATGTGAGATACAAGCGTGGATGTTATGTGTAGTTCTGTTCTGGAGCCTCACTTCATGAACCACTCCACAAAAGCCTATTTTGATTTCAGGAGGACTAAGGCTGCGGGGAGGAGTTGACAGATCTGTGGCGATGCTGCCTAGGCCCTGCTGGGTGCAGGTACAATCACAGCCAGTTCCCACACTGGCTGTTAAAGCCACCTCCAGCAAGATCTGGTTTTCTGCCTCTTACTTTGTTGCCCATGACTGTCAAAGCGGGCAGCTTCTCCTCACGTCACCTTTGCCATCCTGTGCTCCAGCCTGGAAGTCCCTGGTCCTGGCACGCATTGCTGCTGCTGTGTTATGCAAAAGGAGTGAGCCAAGGAATGCTTTGAGTCTCTGAGGCAATAGCATCCCGGGTTGAAAATGGAGCTGAGAGTGGCAGGGAGGAGGGTCGTGGTGTTTGCACGTGGTTCAGGGGCCAGAGCCAATGCCCACATTTTGGAAAGGTACATCCTCTCATTTTATTTCCGATCTCTTTTTTTTCACATGTGTGAAATGGGATGGTGATGTGGTGCTTACCTCACTCAGAAGACACTTCCAGTTTCATAGATCGAAAGTCTTTTATAGGACTGTTCTGTTACATTTTTTCTGGGAAGTCACAACTCAACCATGAAATTCTGCTTTTTGCTATTGCTAGCTTCAGTCTCTTGTGCTTTGCTCAAGAGGGATTCCCTTTGCTTCCCCATGTAAGATAAACATTTAAAGTCACTTTGTCATTTTGAATTTGAGTTAAATCTTACCCATAGTAATCACAGCTGTGATTTAAAAATGGGTTTGAAAGATGTAAGAATGGCAAGTTTTACATTTTTAGCTTTCAAATTTTGCAGTACATGGATAAACAGAGATAGCCACATTGTCCAAGAAGGATGAGCGAATGGATTATTTTAAAGAAAATAATGTTAATAAATTCTGTGGTTTATAATGATTTGGAGAATACTGTACACAATGGTTCTGATACGCCAACAGAGAGAATTTATTTTCCTCTCCCTTTCTCTTCTTTGCTTCTTAACCTACCTGAGGACGTTCTGTGACACAGCCAGCCATAATGATACCAGACATTATAGTCTATTGTGTTAATAAGCCGCGAATTCAAGCATCCCTCAGCAAGCTTTTACTGTGATGGATTGTATCAGTGATGTGTGCTAAAGGGTGCCTGAGCAGGCCTTGACAGGTTAGACCAGAGCACTTGGGAAGGTCTGTTGTTGTCAATGAGCTGCTGATGATATGAAGGTATCTAGAGGAAGGGTAGAGGGAGGCGGAGGGAGGCTCTAAATAGTGGCTTAAGCTTTGTCAGATGTTAGGACTGCCTATTACACATGGAAAACTGGCAGAAAAAGCACATGGTGTCTGGATGAACCGGGCAGTAGGACATGAGGAGCTTCAGAGGAGGTTGAGGGTGCTCATCAGTTTGCTAGGGAATGAGGACTGGGAGACCAAAATACTTAGAATCCTCTTGACAAAGAAAAGCATAAGTCTCAACATTAAAAATATATGCTTTTTATCTTGAATATGAGACAAAATCTCTTGTGATATGGTATTTTTTTATTATACTTTAGCAGCTCCAAGCAGTCTTGGATTAGGCCTGTATCACAACAGTAATTCACAGGAGGCTGTGTTTTGTCTTGCTATGACACCAGCTACTATTGTTTTTGATCTGCAGCCTCTGAAGAGGGATGCTGCATCTTCTACGGAAGGTGTTATGAGTGCAGATTAGTTAGACAAGTGCTGGAGCGAATGCATAAGTAGTGATTTTGCATAATGAGGTATGTGAAATCCCAGTGGAGGTTGTTAAAACAGATAGGCAGCCTGTGGTAAACAACAAGGAAGGTAGGCTTTGAAAACAGATGGCTTTGAAAACCTGGCAAATGACTGCTCCATACTTAAAAATCAGTTTTGTTAGTGGAAAATATCTTATTTTAAAAAAAAAAAGGAAAATTGAAAAAGCTTAGCCTGCAGATTTCCATAAGTCTGAATGTGTTAATAAAGTTTTGTGGGTAACCACGTATCATCTGTCTTCCCTGCTATACGTGTGTCTGAACAATGGAGGCAGTGAACTGAACGTCTTGAAATGCTTTATGATGATCCACTGGGCTTCATTGTGCAACTCCTTCTGCCTTGCAGATGCGCTGGTCTTCATTAGCACTATGACTTGCTCTAGGTGTGAGCTCTTCATTGGGAAATAAGTCTTGAATCAAAGCATTAATTCATCTTGAAAGATAAGAGCGTGGGAGTGAAATGGGAATATAGGAGAATATTTCTGCTAGTTGGAAAGGACCCAGAGAAGCCTTTGGCAGCTGAGATACCGCCATAATAAGCTGCTTAGAAGATGATACTCTAGTTTTGAGCTTCAAAATGTATTTGTTTTCAATGTCTTGTGTGCCTCTGGTGTAAGCAGTAGAAGATGTGAGGCTGGGACCAGCTTCTGCTTCCTTTGGTCTGTTGGGAGTCAGGTCAGGATGTAAGGTGCTGGTGAGCACACAGCCCCTTCTGGTTTAACCTGCTGAGGGGGTCACACTCAGTATTCCCCTGCAGAATAGCTGCAACACAGATGTGTACAGCATCAACGCCAACTCTTGAAGCGCTGACACTGAAGCGCACAGTTACAGTGACTGTTAAAGACCTTCCCTCATGGCCTGAATTGAGGATCTGAGACTATTTTAGCAGAATACTGCTCTTGATTCTTTCCAGTGAAACCTCTAAAAGCTTTCCTGTGGAGGTGCAAGATACTCCACAGCCTGTGGGTAAATGAACTTTCATTTTCTTAGTGTCTCCCTTAAACAAGGCCATAGGGCTCTGTGGACTTAACCGAGAGGTCATGCAAGTCATCGTATTCCTTTTCTGGAAAGGATCACAAATGCAAACAGGATTCTTCAGTCCCCATCTTCTGCTGGAAAAAGGCAAGTTTCTGTGAATTGGGAATAAGAAATGGGTCATCCTCTCTCCTGAGAAAAATCAGGGACACAGGGACTTGTCAGCCACTTGCACTTGCACACGGGTGCTGCCTTGGCTAAGCTAGTTTGTGCAGTCAGCCCCAGCAGCAGTTCCAGCTCTGGTGATGGCAGGTCATGCTCTTAAATCCTGGGAATGCTGGGGAGGAGGACAGCTGCTGTGCTCTGCTGTGCTGCTTCCCAAGTCATTGAAAACATGTTGAACCTGGAACTGCATCTGTGAGCTTGGCACAAAGCATTCTTAGTGCATGTTTGGCGCACAGGTTGTGCTAATGCCCCCAGAATGTGAGCCAGGGGATGCTCTTACAGGGAAAGTGTCCCTGTCCCCATTGTGCTGTGGTTTGCATGGCCAGTGCTGGGAACCCACTGATTCTGAAGCTGGATTTGTAGGCAGGAGACGAAGGTGGTAGACTAATACCTTTTTGATTCATTTCAATATGCCTTATTTTAACATTTCTGAAATTACCAAGTGGGCTTCTGTGTTGTTATTTGACGTAGTTATCAACATTGGAAGTGTTGCATTTGGTTGAAATAAAAATGAAATTATTGAGCTGGTCATTTTTTACCTCGAGGTGTTTTTGATTCCTTAACTTTGTCTGGATTTTGACTTTCAGCTGCATCTGCAGATGGAGACCACTCTGTGAGCAGCATCTGGAAAGTCTGACAGGACGGGAAACTGTGTTTTCTGCTTGGAGAGAAACCTTTGCTACACAGACATTGGTCAGAGCTGAGAGTCTCTGCTGCTTCTGCAGAGATAAGTTCCATGTTTTTTCTCCCACTGGATGTTTGTGCCCATCACTGAGGCATCTTTAGAGCTCTGAACTATGCGCAGCATCATGTTTAAAAGCTCATTTTTTCCAGAGACCTGCTCTTCATAAAACGTTGACAATATTACTCTCAGATGTATTTTTTTTAAAAGCACTTCAGTCAATGTGCTGAGAGCTTTCAAATTTTGAGTATTTTTATACCTAAAAAACAGTTGAACTGTTCCCAAAAAATCCCCTTGTTTCAAGATCCATCGTAACAAGATTATTACAAATGTCTGAGCTGTAGAAGTTACCATAGAACAAATGAGAAGGGATCATGCTGTCCTGGCATTAACAGGGTAAGGAAAAGCCAGACATCCCTGTGCTAAAATATTTACCTGATTTCTCATTTGGGTTTTCAGCTGCAGGGAACCGGGGTATTTTTGTCTGACACTCCACCAGCACCATGCTAATGAAATCCAAGGCAGCATTTTTCAGTTCCAGATCCCTGTTAGGAGTGTTTATTACACATGAGGGCAGTAGCACACCATAAAGATGCCGAGTGTGTTCCTGCTGGCTGGGTTGATTTATGGGTGTGCAATATACAGTGGGATATTTAGTATTCGTTAGCTGGCTGTATGTTTGACAGAGATTGGTGAGAAGTATTAACTTACATCCAAGTTTGTCTCCACTAATAAGTGATGAGCAAAGGGAAGTTTTATTTGCTCTCTTGAAACAAGCTGTAAATCTTCATCCCTCAAAGTTTCTGATTCCAACTTTGACACATGGCCACTTTCATCTGTTTAAATGGGGCAGGTGCCATCAGAAGCCAGAAGTGAAAAGACTGCCCTTGAGAACAACATGAAACTATTCTTCTTGTGCCTTGGAATCAGGACTTGTATTAAATGGCCCTATTTCATCTAAGCTGGTTTTTTTAAGCTCTTTTGAATATATTTTTTGTGATACTGTTAGTGGAAAAGTTGCTCTACTTTTTTAAGTGATAACCAAGTGCTTAAGTGCTTTGCTGGATCCAGGCCCGAGCCAGCATCTTGCAGAATAGAGCCCATGACAAGTCACTGCATCCCAGTATCTCAGTTTTCTTCACAAACTCCAGTAAACAAAGTCTCCTGATAGCCTGTGAGTACTGAAGCAGCAGCAATGTCCCAGCTTTCCAGATGGCAAAGAGAGTGGTTAAATGGTTTGCTCAAGGGAGCTGGGAGATGAGTGAGGCTGGGCAGATGTAGGAGGCGGGCTCTGGGGATGGTTTTGTTGGCTGGGTTTATTACATGTTTGTTATATTTGTGCTGCTGCCTGGGTGGTGTGATTGGGGTGTAATTGCCTGAGTCCGTCTGTTCTGGGAGGTGCTTTCTAAGAGTGTACCTGGAGCAATCAGGGTGAGGGTGGAGGGGCTCTGATTGCTCTGGCGTGGGGTCATTTGAATGACACTGACTTGCTGCTGGAGTGAGGGATAGGGCTGCTGGAATGACAAGTTGCTGATGGTAGTGCCGATGCTTTGGTGCACACTGTCACCCTGGGTCACCCTTGGCTCACCCTTGGCTTTCCGCGTGTGAAAGGAAATGATGGGGAAAGATAAAAGCACAAAATAAACAAACAGAAATGCTGAGTAACATCCTTTTTTTATCCTTGTGTTTACAATTTATGTTAGTATTAGTGACTCCAGTCAGGAACTCACCTAAAGCAATTAGCTGGGGACTTCCTAATAGTATTCCATCATAACCCAGGATATTATTTTAAGGTAATCCATTCTGTGTATTAATCATTGGTTGTTATTGACTTAGTGACACATTGCTGTTGGTGAAATGAACTGTGATATAATTAGGAGCAAATAATACCCAGGCATGCTGTGCTAATTATTTTTATGTGAACCCAATTCATTGCTAATATAAATAGCAATATTAATCACAGCAAGTATCAATATTTATGCAGCATGCTTCCATTTAAGTGCAGCTATAGAGCTATAGACAACAGTGCTCATACGTGCATTGGAGAAAGAGGCACATGTGGGGTTAGTCTTTCTAATCACACTATTGTATGTCCATTACATGACGCAAGGTGACTTGTGCTGTGGTTATAGCAAAGAACTGTAAGATGCTACTCCAGGCTGCTTCTCTGCAGAAGCCCCAGGTCTGCAATATAACAAACTGAACTGCATGTGAAAGTTTGTGTTTATATCTGTTTGTTTTTCCTTCCTCCCATTCAGACCACACGGGCTGTTAACACCTCTTGGCCTGTGGCTCCAGCACTGGAAGAGTGCTGGACACAGCAGATGTCTTGAGAAGATCTGGTGTAGGAATGAGAAGCCTGTTCTGTTCCATTTCCATGGAAATCTCCCTGAAGATGAAGCTAATTTGGGTGGGTCAGGGTCATCTTTCTGTCTTTCAGCTTTCTCGTCTTTAAAAGATAGCTGTCATACAAGTAGGTGAGTGTGGCAAGTGGAAAACTCAACTGTCCCAGCTGTAGAATAAAGCCAGCAGAGCCTGTTTGGATGCCGGTGTCTGCGCATGTGCTTTGCTTCTTCCAGTGACTCCTGCTGGGATGCCACTATTCCTATTACTACATACTTTTCCCAGGATATTGCTTCTAATGAGTGTGGTGGGTTGTTTCTGGCTCAGCTTTATGCTGACTGTACACCTGCTCTGAAAGAAAGCTGTGTTGGACTGTGCAAGTACACGTTGTGATCCACACTGGCTGTACACACCACAGCAGTGCTTGCACTCAAAGCCGAGTCACAGGGCTTGGGAAAGCAGGACTGAAGATTGGCACCGGATCCTGACCCTGGGCAGGGTTGTGCAGTGCATGCTGCGGAGGTGCACTCAATAAATTAGACCATGATGTATGGCATAGTACATCACATTCTTGAAGGCAAGGCATATATACTTACCAGATAATGTAGAGCATATGAAGTATTGAATATATCAAAGAAAGATTAATCTTTGTCTGGAAGTAACCCTGCGCTTCTTCTGTCTAGCTGAGCCAGTGCTGTATAATTTAAAATGTGGAGGGACTGTGTGTGCTTCTCTAGTTGGGGATGGGAAGAATAGGCTTGTGTGGGTTTGTGCTAGAGGGTGGTAGGGTACACATCTGTATTAAATAATATGAAAAGATTTCCCTCATTTCTTTTTGCAGAAGAAAATGTTCTCTTTACATCTAAGGCTGCCTTTGAGAAACTCAGAAGGAACTGTGTCCTGTCCCAAAAGGGCTGCAGACAAGTGAGTTCTAGTCTCTCCTGTCTAACTGAAGGAAGCAGTGGCCGCAGTGTGCGCTGAGTCATTAGTGCACTCCTCAACACATCAGCTGAAAAATCAAGGGATAGGAACTGACAGAGTAACTGCAAGTACCTACTACAAAATGGCTGTTGTTGGGTGAAAGTGTATGTCTGAGAGGTTAGCTGGAAACTCCCCATCTCTATTCTGTTTGTGTTTAAGGATTGATATTTTGTTATAGTTAAAATTGCTACAACAATTTTCACCTCAACAATTTGCATCTGCCATAGTAACATGAAAATGTAAAGCCTTGGGATGATGGATGAAATGATGATTAATTTACAGCATTTATCTTGGTTTGCTAATCATTCTGGTTTTAGCAGATAATTTTATTTGTAATCTCCACAGTTAAATTGCCATAAAATATCATAGTTATAAAGACATTCATGAGCAGTTGAAAGGATATGACACACTGTAATTTAGGAATTAATGCACACATAAAAAAAGGCAAACTCAAGAGAAAGCTGCTAATACATGTACATTGTGGGAAAAACAAAGCAGAGGAAAAAAAGCTGCAAACCAGAAGATAAGCACATGAGCATTGCAGCTGTATCACTAAATGGCAGTGTAAAGATATGGTAAAATCACCTCTGAACAAAGAGTAACAAAGGGCAGAGAAATGTAACAAAATAGTCTAGTGCTGAGGGTGAGTGGTACCGGCTGGAAAACATTCCCAGTGCATGCCTGATTAAGCCCTGCCTTGCCATCTCTCACAATGTGGACAGCTAAAGAATGTCGCCCATTTAATGAAACTCAGACATACCACTTTCACTGTGGAAGCACTGGGGAGCTCCACAAAAGGATCAGGACCTGCACTCAGGGAATGCAAAACTGTGAGCAAGATGCTCTTTGCTGGAAGTACTGGGTAATCCCTACTGACAAGACACGTGTAGGACAAGACCTTTGAAGACTGAACCAGTCTCCAAACACACAATCTGCTGCCTTCTTGGGCTTCTAATCCGCTCTACATATCCCAGGGAAATGTGGCCATGGGCTTCCACTGATGGAATTGGGCTGGTACCTTGCAGGGCCTCATGGTGTACACTGGGCTCAGTGCTGGCTGGTCAGTCAGTGCCAGGTTGGAAGTGGTGGGAGCTCTGCGTCACTCTGTTTTCCTCAGGTGGAAGACTGCAGTTTAAATCTAGGCTGGGCATGTCCATATTGCCACTGTCTGAAGTATGGGAGTACCGGCAGTATCAGTCAGCTCCTCTTCACATGCATCTCTCTCTGGGTAACGTCATCACCAACCACATGTGATAGAGAGGAACACACAGTATCTACAGCCTGCAAGCAATGCAGAATTAAAGTTTTCTACAGAACAACAACCAGAAGCTTAAGAAAGGGGGTAGATAGAGGTGGGTGAAGTAATCAAGAAAATTATATGGACTTTGGTGCATTTAACATGCACTTCAGTTTGTAGTAGGCTTTATTTGTTTAATTCTAGCTACTTTATCTCCTGTAGTGATTGGTCATCCTGGGCTGCATAGATATGATTATCCTTTTTAGATCTTTGTAATTGCATGAAGAAGAAATGTAGAGTTGTTTTCCTTCACTGTTAACTGTGTAGCTCTGCGTAGGTACACCGGGAGAGATCCATCTCCTTATGGCTTGAGACACACAAATTACAGGAAATTAGGGAAGTTCCTCCCCCATCTTCTGTGCAGACAACCCTTTGTTGTGTGTTTGGTCTTCACAGAAAACAGTTAGTCATTAATCATATGCAATCCAGTAGGGAACCTTGTGATCAAGGAATGAGGAGTTCAACCATGCTTCCTTTGAAGGATGCTTTTACAAGGCACAGAATATCCCGTGGCAAAAGTGATCCTTAGCGATAAAGAGAAGAGTTGGAAGTGGTCAAAATAGAGTAGCAGTAACTCTTTAGTTACTTTGAACTGTCTTGGGGAATTGCAGTTTATACCTACAAAAGAATGGGAAGAGTTTGAACAGTGGTGTGATGAGATAGAGCGTGTATTTTAACAGGTTGCTGTGTTTAACAGGGTCCTGGCTTCAAACAAACTCATTTTCCTTTCCAAGACTGCTCTTGGAAATACATGTCTTTGGGTCCCTGCTCTCACCCTGCTTTCATTCAAACACCCATTCTGAAGAATAATGAACATTTAAGACCTAGCAGAGATTTCTTTTTATTAGCTCAGTCCCCCCAGCACAATTTTGTTTTGTCTTAAATTCCCCAATTCTCTAATTTTCTGTCCTAGCATTACCTTGATAATACGTATACTGCCATTCATGAAGGATTTATAATTTAGCTGATTTAACCCTTAGATTTGAATGTAGAATATTGAATACATTTTAATTTAATCCCTCATAATGAGAGTAACTGGTCACTTTTTCTGTTCTGTGAATTTTCTGCAAGCATGTTTACCTATGGTAGTACCTGGCCAGGGGGTTTCTCTGCCATTAGCTCTTGAGTTGGTTATAGATAACTGCAAGATAAGTAACCCTTGGGTTTCACCAGCCTTTCCTTCAGTCTTCTGCAGGTTTCCTTCTGTCTGAGTGGGAGAGAAGCTGTGCAAAATAACACGTTTTTTACCTGCCCACATCAAACTGAGCATGAGCAATCCTCCTGCCCCTAGCTCTTCACTCAGCATCTCTAAACATGCACTTTCATTCTCTCCACATCAAGGGATTCTCAGCAAGGGAGTGACAGGATTGCAGCGTCACAGTATAGTCCAGGATCATGGGAATCTCCTGTGGGGAGTGCACAGTGAGGAGTGTGCAGCACTGAATAGGAGAGGCAATGACATTGTTTTTTAATATGGGGTGTGTGTTTTTCTGGAGCACAAAAAGCTGCCAGTAGCTGCTGGGCAGCTGTTCCATTTGGTTGTAATGTTCTTTCCATTGATGCTGCGTCCCAGTAATCAATAAAACTTGATTAAGCATAACAGTGAAAAGCAGCAGCCTGCAACCTCATTAAATGTGGAAATCCAGGCCAGTGTGTGAGGACTGGAGTCAAAGAATCATGACTCAGAGGACAAATACGTAGCTACAGGATAGAAGAAACTGAAGCTGATGTAGCCAGGGAGTTTTTTGTCTCATTGACTTTGTCCCACAAGAAGGAAGCCGCCACTTCCATGAGCTGGACATGGAATTACAGCTGGAGAGGAAGATAAACCCTGCACAAATAAGTGTCTGTTAAAGATTTGGTTTTATTCCAGACCAGACCTCACGGGTTGGTTCAGAATGATTGAGAAAACAAAATAGGGAAGGGGAAGAGTAGTTTTGGGGGCAGAATGAATGCTCTGCCTGAGCCTGAATGAGACATTTTGGTTTTTATCTTGAGTAGATTTAAATATTGTATCCATGATTTAAAACATTTGCCTTTTGGGAATGAAACCCCATTCCAAATTTCAAAACGTGGAAATATATTTTTCTTTCCCTGGATATCTTTCTAAGCAGCACTGTGGTGGAATAGGCACACAAGTGGAAGTGTCTGTGTTTGGATTTGGCATCTTCCACTCCAGGAAGGTCTGAGCACCACCAGCTCTATTTGAAGGTCAGAGTTGGAAAGAAGCCTGCGTCTTGGTTTTTGGAACAGGTGGGAGTTCTGCTCTTCAGGTGATAGAATTGGGAAGTTCAGGCTTCCCAACTGCATGTTTCCAAAAAATGTGTTAGTGTCTTGAAAATAATGAGTGATTGCTTTAGTGCAGTTGTGATTCTTCTGATCTGCCTTCTGATTTCTGGATTGGTGGCCCATTCATAGGTATGTTTCCATCTTTTCTATACCACCACAAAGGTGTAATAATTCATTACATAGGAGCATCACAGCAAAGCACGGGGGGCTCTGACTTTAAACAGGAGAGCAACACTGGAAGTCTGTAAGATAAGGAAATTTCACCAGGATTGTTTGGTGCTTGTTGGAAGCACAGGTATCTGGTGAGAAAAGAGCTGGTGTGCCTCGTGCTGCTGCGGGTCTTTATGCTGAAATACTGGAGACTGTAGGGACAGTAAGGGGCAAAAATTCATCTGTGGAGGATCTCGTGTCACAAGGTGGGTGTGATGGGGTTTGATGAGTGCAGTACTTTGGCATGCTCTGCAGGTGGGGAGGGCTGGCTGCTGTGCATGGCTGCTGTGCTTTATCCCACATATTTAGGAAAGCCCTGAACCCTGCTCACATTCCCAGTGGTATCTCTTCTCTCTTCTGGCTCTTCAGCTGTGGCATATGGGAGCTCAGCCATTGCACAAGCATTCTTTCATGCTTTCTATAGTGTTAGTAAAATAGATAGATTCTGGCTCTCAAATCCATCGTGGCATTAAGTCAGTGTTCTAATCATCACATTTTAGAAAGCAAAATGAAATGTTAAAGTAGAGGTGGATGATAACTTACGTGTTGGTCACTTACTGTGTTGATGCAAACTTGGCATCATACTTGAACTTGCCCAGTTAATAGATGCTATGTTTGCAATTGTTTCTCTTTCTCCCCAAATGGGAAGTTAAATGCAATCCACTGTCTAGAAGCTGGTTTTAATTTTGACCATCCCGTGACATGCTCCAGTAATGAAACCTATACCTCGATTTAAAGGCCCTTTGTGTAATTTATAGACCCTATTTTCTTCCCTCATAAATTCCCACCCTGCATTCTAGGGACGCGAAGTGTACATAGCCACTCTCCCGAGAGACTTCCATGCTGTGCAATATAATAACCGTGAGGTAATAACTCAGCCTGGTAGTTCTGAGTGCACATGCCTTCCAGCACCATGCAGCATTGGTCCCTCAGCTTGATCCCAATTTGAGCCAATAAGGGGCTATTTTTCTTCCAGGAAGCACAATTTTTGGTGTGGAATTTTTTTCCAAAGCCTGAGTCGGGGGAGGATTTTCCTGTTGCTCTATTGATGTTCAAGTCTCTGCCACAAATGGGTCTTTGAAGTGTCTTTAGGATGCTGAAGGGCAACCAGAGTTCTCACTCAAAAATACCTTTTACATGACTAAAAGCTTAGATGTGTGTGTTTGCATTCATAACAGAGTGTGAGCATGAGGCTACAACTGCTAACACACAAAGTCAACTTGGTCAAGCTAAACCAGGGTTGCAATTTCTCTTCAGTCCTGTGGTTGGGGACCTTTTAGATGAAATTCATTAGTTCATGGTAGTTTTGAGATGTAACATAAGCCTCCAAAGGGATCTTAAGCTTCTCTTTTTTATTAAAATGAAATCTTCCCTTGGCATTTCTCTCGGCACTTCTCCAGTCACAAATAAAAGGGGACACTGCTGAAGGATATTCTGCTGCACACTTAAATGCCAGCAATCCAATTAAAGGAATCTTTAACCTTTTGTAAATAAAGCCATGGCTTGTGCTGCCTTTTGGCTAAAGGAAAAAAAAATTAACTAATTTATTAATATGCTTCTTACCCACAGCTGATGCATGCATTCACTGTATGGTTTACAGCATTACAAGGCCAGAATGCTGTTAGAGTTATTGTGTCCCAGAAGGTCAAGTGCCTGCAGATTCAGACACTGCTTTCAAGGCAGCGCTAAGTGATGCCCTCTCCAAAGCTGCCTCAGTCTCTAGCCACGAAAGTCCTGATCCAGATTGTAAGATTTGGCTTTTATATTTCTTATTCTCTGAAATATGGTCTTAGTTAAAATGAGGATCATTTTCCAGTTGCAAACAGCGCACAAGGATTTCAATTGGAATGTGTTCAAACACTGCTGTACATTTTTTCTAAGCCTTGGTCTAAAAGCATTTTCAAAGCTGAACAAGTAATTCTTAATCTGGCTGCCAATTTTGGATTACCTCTAGAAATGTAAACCGAGTGGAAGGCTGTATTCGAATTTATTGGCTCTTTTGCTGCTACTCACAAACTTGATCTGTTGGGATGTTCTGTCCAGGAAGGTGTGGCGGGTTCATCAGAGGAAGCCTTGCTCAGCCAGGCCTGGTAGCAGACCTGATAAAGGCTTATAATGGGCATGGAGAGGAGTGGGAAAGTTAGATGTTTTCCTGCTTTTCAGAAGCTTTGTAGGGCTTTAAGCAGAGGTCTCTGTGATGGCAAGGAAACCTCTGTAGTGGTTTGGGTGGTGAAGCTGCTCTAAGACAAGACACCCAAGCAGAGGCTGTATCTTTTACTCAAGTGCTGATATGCCTAAGACATGTAAGATGACCTGAATTATGGAACAGAAGTAGCATGCTTCAAAAACACCTGG
Organism: Psittacus erithacus; assembly: GCA_009867235.2. NCBI lineage: Eukaryota > Metazoa > Chordata > Aves > Psittaciformes > Psittacidae > Psittacus > Psittacus erithacus. Next base: position 26,574 of record WYDI02011333.1, read on the forward strand.
GGAGCAAACACACGGTGCATGTTTCAAATATGCTACTTCTGTTTCAGATTTGAAAATAAGAGCCTATGGTCCTAAAAGCTTGAGTAAGTTTTCCAGCAGTAAGAATTGGTTTAGCCTAGGCTATAACCTCTGTGTTTGAATCCTGGCTTCACTTCTCTGGATGTATTTCCTGCTTCCCTGTCACAGCATCCCTGAGGGAGGCTGCCCTGGCAGCTCTGTGTACCTGTGCTGCAGCAGGAGGCATTCCCATGGGAACAAGCAGCACAGACCGGTGGATAGCAGTACTGTGCTTGCTACAGGAGGGAGACAGGCAAGAGCTCTGAGCGGAAGGCAAGTCTCAGCAGGGAGGGACAAACAGACAGCACTGGCATACCCAGTGCCAGCTGCCTCGGCCCTCAGGGAGCGGGACAGATGATGCTGCAATTACCACTTCTCACAGCCTTTACTTTGGTCTGCGCATTTCATTTGATCCAAACACTTTGCAAGCAAGGGCTGGAAAATACATCTATTCGTTGTACAGAAAGGGAAGTCCTTTCCTCAGTTCATGTATGTGCATTTGCTGTGTGAAAAAAGGTTAAATGGTAACAACAAGGACTGGGCAGGAGCCCAGCACTTTATAAGTATGTATGATCGCGTTAAGAAAGTTCATTATTGTGGTGTGGCCAAGACTGCAACAACTGAGGTTGTTCAGTTTCTTTGTGACTGTCCCCTGTGAAGGAAAAAGGGTTGTATTAGAGGTAGGAGTTGCCCATATGGAATTCTAACTGTTTTGTTCCGCTTGAAAATCACAGACCAAAAGCAGGCCACATCTCACCAAGGCTTAGCTGTGAGGTGCCCTGGAGAACAACACTGACTATAGCTGTCAGTGCAGCAAACTCTTAAAAGGCCTGAAACTGTGGAAGGAGGTTTGCTCCTTCATGTGACCTCTGGTTCAGAACTGGCTTTGCTGTTGTTTCCCTGTAAGTAATCATTAGCAATAAAACTGAAGGAACCAAGATGTCAGTGGAATGGGGTTGCCCACTGGGAGGCAGTGGCTTTGCTTTCCTTTTGCAAACTTCAGGTGTGGCTTGACATGGAAAAACCATGAAGTTAAACTCAGGATTGCAGCCTTGGCAGGGGGGTTGGACCAGATGATCTTCAGAGGTCCCTTCCAGCCCTAAGGGTTCTGTGCTGCTGTTTGCATTGCAGCTGCTTGCAGTATGGCAAGGTGGGGTTTTTCATGTTGCTTGCAAGGCAGATATATTTTCTTTTTCCTTGTAAGCTATGGAAAAACCTAAAGCTTCTTAAAAGAAATTTTTTAAAGCAATTCAGCTTTTTGAAATTGCATAATTGAAGAGCTCTGAAATAATTGGCTTATTATAGTGCACCCATAAAAATGAATTTGCATCTCATTTATGAACTGTTAGATTCCTTATTACATGAGACTGATTGTTCTTAATGTGACTTGCATGTAATTTAGCATTCTTTACTCAAACACTTTGCAGCTAAACACTGGGGGAGGGAAGTTCATTCCAAAATCGTGGCACTAGAACTTAGATGACAGAGCACTCACACCCGGATCCTGCTCAGTGTGTTCTCATTATGCTGTTTGTCTCTCTATTCCCATCCCAGTTCTACACTGAGGGCCAGAAGTCCAAGATTACCCAACTGATCTTTTCCTTAACTCTTCCCCACTGTTAAGGCTTGCTTACACCCCAGTGTTTTGAAACTGAAGATAAACGCAAGCTACGAGTACCCAAGACTGAGCTGTGTGGTGCTGTCAACAGGCTGGAGGGAAGGGATGGGATCCAGAGGGACCTGTAGAGCCTGGAGAGGTGGGTCCATGTGAACCTCATGAAGTTCAGCAAGGTCCTGCCCCTGGGTCAGGGTAATCCCAAGCACAAGCACAGACTGGGGAAGACTGGATGGAGCAGCCCTGAGGAGGAGGACATTGTGGGTGCTGCGCAATGAGCAGCTCTCTGTGACTGAGCTGTGTGTGCTTGAGCCCAGAAAGCCCCTTGGATGGAAGCCTGTGGGTGTCTGCAGTGAAGTTGTGTCAGTGGTTAAGCCCTTGTCTGGGGATGTGGATGGGGATTGCTGAGCCAGTGCTTTCCAGCTGCTGGGCTAGGAATTTGCATGTTATCAACATGTTGAAAATAGCCACCTGTAACGGTACAGAAAGCTGTTCCCTTGCAGCAGAAACAGGGCACTAACACAGTGAGGAATCATGCCGTCCCCTGTGTGCTTTGATCAGCATTTCCTATGGGTGAGCATTAGTTCACTTAATTACAAAGGCCAGTCTTGGTGTCTGTGACACCAAGGTAGCAAAACACAGGGTCACCTTGTGAAGGGAGGAGGATTCTGGGACGGGTAGTTGTAGAAATTATGTCACAGGGTTGAAGGGCAGGTAACAACAGCCCCTTGCATGAAATACCGCAGAATTACTGAGCTGTCATTTCACAATATTTTATTTACTGTAGCTAGCAAATGGCAAAAGAAATGATATCCCTTAGTGCTTTCCAGTGGATACAGAGGAGGCTGATGTTAGTGCCTCTTTGGACAAAGCCAGTCAACATTGATGCTAACTTCAGAAGCAGCAAGTGCAGCAAGTCCTGGGGTCACAGATGGTTTCAAAAATAGGTGGGTGCTCCTGGATGCATTTTTGTCAGAAATGTCAGTTCAGGTGTTAAGAACAGTGGATCTGTGGGCTTTTCCAGGGCAGTTGTGCTGCTGCCATGGCCTTTGCAGGATGAATGTCTTACTCTGACAAACCCGTGGTGCTATGGAGAGGACTGGGTGTGCTCAGAGCTGTGCTTGGGCAGCAGGAGCTGCAGAGTGCTGGAACATGGAAGGGTAGAGCAGGCTCCTGTGGTCTTTGGGGGAAGGTGGAAGCATATTTTCAAAGCAGCTAGTTGTTTTGTAAATGGCTGTTTCTAATTCCCAGATGAAGAGGTTTTCAGTCCGTTTCCATCTCAGAAGGTGGATTCTAGGCACAACTGAAAAGATTCCTTTCAGCTTTCGCTACTTGGCAATCAAAAGGACCCTTAGTCCTGGATCAAACACTTTAATTCTCTGCTTTGGCTTAAACTCAGAGTTGTGAGCAAAGAAGAGGTCTGTATGGAGTCAAGGCTGTAAGGATCCATTCCCTCTCTCCCTCTCCTCTTTGTTAACATGAGTATTTTATGAAGAAAGCTTCACTTCTCCCATCACAGTTAAAGGTTATGTGGCTGGAATTTCTTTGTGGAGAAAACTGTTACTGTTGTGCCTGGGAGTTTGCTGCTCTGCCTTGGACACAAGGACATGGTGAGGCCTCTTCTCTCTCACAGCACTGACTTCACATGAAGGGAGGGAAGAGGTGGGAAAGATGCTTGTCCTATTACAACAGAGTGCATAGAAATTGTAAGGCGTTTCTGGAGTCATGCAAGAAGTCTGCAGCACACCAGGAGCGGAATCTCCTGGAGCAGCACATGCTGCTGTTTGTTTTCTAAAGCGTGTATTTAAAGGACACACTATGATTACTAATAAACTTAATTAAAAGGGCAAAAGCTGGAGAGAGACAGTAGAGGGAAGTTCTTATACCTGTCACTGTGTTCATTACTCACAGCGTGTGTGTTTTCTCCATGCCACAGATCACCATGCAGACATAATGGTAATTATCTGGGCAGGAGGTGGGGTTTGCATACTACAGGAAAACACTGCCGTGGCTTGCTAATTTGATTTTAACATCTGTGCCATGCTATTGTTTGGCCTAGAAATTAGATTGCTTTTTACTAATAAAATTGGCTAATTAAAACATCTTCTGTAGGAGATTGGGAAGATACCCACAGTCCTTATGTGACTTGGGACATAATAAAGTAAACATGAGTCAGTTCTTAATCCAACAGGAGCTCATTTAGAGCACAAAGAAAGGAGTACTTACATTACCATTTTCTTAATGGGTTTCTGAGATGATTTAGGGTCCAGTCCTCCTTTGTCCACTTTGGAGTGGGGATAGAAACACTGGAACACAGAAGACCCAGCCCTGCAAGACTACCTGTGGTGATACTGAACAGGTAGGTAATTATCACCAAGTCCGTCTATTTGCAGTATTCTGTCCAGTTAGTCATTGTAAGTTACCTACGGGGGGCTGTTATGAAGATGTAAAGCAGCAGAAAAGAGTAAAGTTGCACTGAAACATACCCTCTCTGTCCAAGCAGCTAAACCATACGTGGTTTTGCAATATGACCATACAGTCTTGGTATTTCTGTCCTTCACTCCTACCTGGTCCAAGTTGCTGGAAGGGAACAGATCACCTCCTTGCCTTGGATCTCAGCTGCAGCAGCCACAGCCTCTTTTCCCCAGGATGCTTATTGGATTCCACCTTAATACATTACCCTTCAGACAGGACTTGGGGAAAAGTCCTATCCTAGACAATCTGTCTGGGAGTCTGGAAAGAGTTTGAGAGACTTATGCTAATCATAGATAATTTGTATGTGCAAATGATTCTAACTAAATGTAGGCTTCCCTTAGTATCTTCAATTAAAAGCTCTGGATGTACTCCAAAGTTACAAATTCCTTCACTAAGCCAGTAGGGAATGATAATGAATTATTGCTAATATAGCCATAAAGCTTTTATTTGCATAAGTAATATGAAGCTAATGTGTGGATAAAATTAAACTTTAAAACGAAATATTATTAAAACAAAACTGTTAATGAATTTGGACGCATTACTGAGCAGGTACATTTGGCAGCTGGCTAGAACAGATAACTCTAATAGAAGTCTCATTGAATCAAAATCAATATTGAATATTACATAAGACACTGAAGGTAGTTGAGCAAGTTATATGTGCTCATCTGCTCAGTCCTCGTGTGCTTCATCATAGTTTGCTTTCACAGTTAGCACTAAAACAAAAGCAGATGCCATAATGCAGGAGGGAGAACTAAATATGAATGGGACTATTCCATTCCATTTTTTACTGGTATAATTAGATTGGCTTGAGAGAAGATGCTCTGAACTCTCATGGGTGTGAAAGAAAACGTGAAGATTGAAAGTCACATTAAAGGGGGTGATGGACACACGTGCTGCTCACACACCAGCAGTGTTACTGTTGTTGTTACATTAATATTGTTATTACCAAGGCTGGACTTCTTGGTTCTTGAAATGTTTCAGTAATCATTCTTTACTCTTTTCCATATTGCAGAAGTCTCTCCTCAGTCCCCTGCGGATACTTTGGGCTACAGCAGTCCAGGGGAATTACTCCAGCCTAAAATGATCTAAAACCGGAATAACATTAGATGAAGAAACTTACTCTGAAGTAGTGGTTTCTGCTTCTGTAAGTATGCTGTAGAATGACACAGGGCGCAGTATTTTGATCAGTTTGTTCTTTCTTCCACTGTCACACATAAAGCAGACTTGAAGCAACATCTCTCGCTGTTGGCATAAGGGATTGTACGTGCTTTGTGGTGACGTCCTGACAAAAAATGCAGAGTAATTGCTGTGCTCCCAGCTCTTAAATGTGTACAGCACTTACCTCCGTTTCAGTCATTTATGAGCCATGCTGCTGCCATTTACACACATAACTCATTTACACAGGCTTAGCTTTACTCCTGATGTAGATCTAGCTACTCCAGCACATATTCAATTACATTGCTGGGCTCTTGTGCTGCTCTTCTGTAAAGCTCATGGAACTGCACAGCCACCCCTGGCTGTTATAGCAGGATACCCCAAACCTCCCTACGCCTGGAGCTGCACACAGACGCCCCTGTGGGTGCTCACCTCTTCTGCCAGTGACACAGGATGGAGTCATGGACTGCCTGGACTATCAGAGGAAAGAGCATTTTCATGTCTAAAGGGTTCATGATCATGAAAGGAATGAATTTTCTCTTTTGTGCAGGAAGATTCTGTACTTCACCTTTTTGCAGAGGCCAAAACTGACACCAGGAAAGATAAAAGATGTCAGCTCTCTGCTGGTGTTTCATCCCAAGTGGAAGGACCTGTGCTGACTTCAGTTCCCAAAGAATTTGTCCATATCTGTGTTCTTTCAGAGTAGGTGTTTCAGAAATAACCTAGCGAAGTTGTTGCATTTCTGTGGGGCTTGTGTACCTGACCTACATACCCAGTTTGAAACTCCCAGTGCTCAGGAACAAGGTTGAATTCAGTGTTACTTTGTGATGCAAAAAGTACATTAGGTTTTCCTTTAGTTTTTCTTCTAGATGAATAAATCTGGTGAAAAACATTAGGAGATGCTTTCCCCAGTGTTTCATTTCAATGTATTTTGCTGTTCCTTGTACAGGATTAAATGAATTCCCTTTCTTCTGTACTAAGAACAGGCTCTGAAGTTAAACCCAAGCTGGATCTGGATGCTGTGGTAAGTCATACTGGCTAGCTTGTCATTTACAGTTTGATTCGTACGTGTGGGATAACTCTACTGCTGTGGGATACTGGTGGATTGGAATTGCTGACATATTAAACCTTGGAAATTGGGCTTGATAATGGCAACAGCAACTTGGTGCACCTCAATCATAGCTGCAGTGCTGGCTGTGGCCTGTTCACACACAAGAACTCAGTATGAGAGGGTGAGCACAGGGGAAACAATCTGTTATGAATGATACCAGTTGTGAGTGTGGGCTTTGTTCACACTGGCCACGTGCCTCAGTCAACCTGGGAAATGTTACTGAGCCCTGCAGGGGCAGCACAGGGGGGAGTAGAACAGAAATGACAATTGACCCTTTCTGTGCCATGTTCTCAAGAGCCAGGCTCAGTGTCTGGGTGGAAATGTGCCTGTTGAACAGCTTTGTTCACAAGGAAGCTCAGGAAGATTGGACAGAGCGGTGGTAAAAAGTTAAATCACAAATGAAAGCTCAGATGTGAGTTTACTCAGTTCTTCACTCGCTGCTGCGGCTCTGCTTTAGAAGAATTCAAATACTGAAATGTATGTCACCATTTTGAAATGCTTAGAAGACAAGGCCAACGTTTCATCAATTTATGTTTGTCCCAGATGGCCTTTATATCCAAGACTGTGCTTGAAACTCTCGATTATAGACGTAAAAAGATGAACAGAATTGTAATGATTTGCTGTAAAAGAAGACTAAGATTTGGGGAGGATGATGAAACCCAGCTATAGCCGAAGCAGTTTTCTTCTGTGTAGTTCTTCAAAGGAGTACAGTGGCAAAATCAAGAGATGGCAAGGATATGTTTTATATTACTATACATAAGCAAGCAGATGGTTTACTTTTTCTCCTCTTTTAAATATGTAGCTGCTACAATCTCATTATATCTCTTGGCCTGGTTTCAGATCTCAATTTAGTTTGCAAAACTGAGTTGATTGAATAATAGGTATATCACGATTTCAAATCAATTAGAAATATCACTCGCCAGAGGAGCTGATGGTGCACTTGAATGTCAATACTAAAACCATGTAACCCATGAATTACTTTGGACTATTTAACATTATTACATTTCTCCGTAACAGGGACAGTTCTGCTGATACCATTTGGCAGGAGCTGCTGGGGATGGGGCAGGCTTATTTGTGACCAGGTGTAAGGTAGCTCTTGGTGCCCTTTGGGGGAGTTTCTTTGTCTCTTGGTGCCTGTGTGAGTGATTCCCTCCTGCCAGCTACTTCTAAACCTGATCCTTTCCCTTCTCTCTGTCCTGCTCAGCACTTGCTGCTAGAAAGGGTAGGGTCCTTGCTTTTGGCTTCAGTCAGCTGCCTTTGTGCATGCTCAGTGCTTCCTTATTCTTCCTCTTTTCTTGATACTTGTTACTAACTCAGGATGTTATTTACTCTTCTGCATGAAGAAGGACGAGATACAGATGGATGAGTACTTTATGTTGCTCACTATAACCAAGTGTTCTGCCCAGAAAAATTTCTTGTAACCTGGTTTGCTTCTCATAATTATGTATTTCATAGAAGTTCTCCTTAGGGGATGAAACTATCCCTGAGAGAAGGGATTGAGTCAGGTGATACATGTGGGCTTTAAAACCCCACAGTGTTATCAGTATCCTGCCTATAGAACACTGTTGATTCTACTCTAATCTGCAGTACCTCACCCCGTGGGCTCCCAACACAAAGCATTTGCTTAGACCTGTTCTGTCTGATGACAGCACTTCTGTAGAGAGCTCTCACTGAAGTGAATTGACCTCAAATGTCTGCCCAAGGTGCTGCCATTTCCATGAGGCCATGAGTGTGCTTTGGGAATATGTTCTGTCTTCCTAATGAATCATGATTTTCAGCTCAATGTATTGATAACAGAGAGTCATGCAAGAAAGGATGTAATGCAACAACAGGAGCACGTGCAGCTCTTGTGCTGCACGACAGGACAGGGTTTATGCATGTTGGAGGACCTCTCTTTTATGGACATCCTGGCAGCTGCCTGGGAGGGTTGGAGTCCATGGAGTTTAGTGGGGTTTTGTTGTTGTTGTGCTCTGGTTTTGTTTGCTTCTGTTGGCATTGATCTCTAGAAGACAGTAAAAATATTTATTCAGCATAAGCAGGGTGACAGATCTCTCTTGTATGAAGAACTATTTGATGAGCTGTTATTTTGAGTGCCTTTCCTATTCATCGAACTAATTAGCTCTACAAATCTTGCTGTCAACCAGTCATAGCCTCTTATTTATTTGTCCATGTGCAGGATTTCTACTTTGCTGCATATACACAGATCTATAAAACCAAATGCACCAAAAATTGTCTCTTAGTTGGATATAAATGGAAACAAAATACTCTTGGAATCATTATTACATGTGCCATTAATTTTTATTTGAACTGTCTTATAAAGATGCCAAGTGCCTTTCATTGGTTTTCACTGTTGCACTTATGTAAATGTAGGAAATGGTTGATTTTTTGTTTGTTTGTTTCAATGCTGTTTTACTGGCTTCAGGGGGAAAGGATGGAAATGACTATATCTAGGTTAGGTGAGGGCAGAGATTTTAATGGGTACCTGGAATCTCCTGCTGTCACCAACTTCTACATCTCTTTAAAGCTACTGTTTGGTTTGAAGCTCTTCTTGTGCTTTCCCTCCTTCTGCAAGCTTTGCAGTTTTGGCAGCCTTTTTAACATCACAGTGAGTAGATTTAAGTATTTGATGCACTTAAAGCACTTCAAGCTCATGAACACAGAGCCTGCCAGACTGGTGTTCAGTTGCAGTGGGCCAGGTTGTTTTCTGGCAGTGATAGTACAGAGCATGTTCTCATGGAAGATATCTAGAAAATGTACTTTGTGGGAATGCAAAATATGACTGATGTGATTCCTGGCACAAGTGTCTCTTGTGATGTGACTGCTGTGGCATTTCTGTTTTGGGACCGTATCACAGCGGCTCTAGAGACACAGCACTGTGTGTCAGCAGCCAGTGCTGCTGTCATACAACTGTGAAGTGGGGCTTAGGAAGTGTGTGCTCACCCTGTGAAATACAGCCAGATGTTTTACAGCTGCACAGTTGCCTGCAAAAGTTGCCAGTAATCCCTGGAAGTTGTGCAAGGCAACGGCCAACTGGAATTGCACTGCCTGTTGGGAAGGGATTTTCCATTTTGCAACCTGGTGTCTTCAAAGTCATCACAGCCAAGATTCCTCTTCAACATCTGCAGCATCCTGTGCTCCTGAGCATGGAGATCACAAAGACTTTGCCAGCAGCAGAGCTGTGCTGTCAGTGGTCAGGGTTGTAATGGCCACATGATGTTCACTTCTCTGAAGTCAGGGGGTATTTTTTACATCTTGGTTTCTGCTCAAGTCTCCCTATCCCTCAGTACAAAAGCCTTAAGTACACCTCATTTTGGAAGCAGATATGTGGCTGCCTCATCCCTGGCACTGCTCAAAGCCAGGTTGGATGGGGCTTGGAGCAATCCGCTCTAGTGGAAGGTGTCCCTTGCCACAGCAAGGTTTGGAACTGGATGAGATTTAAGGTACCTTCCAACCCAAACCGAACTGTGATTCTATGAATCTATATAATGGAATTGTGTAGGATCTGCACCAAGCACACACTGAATTGTTGGAAATCAAGCATTTATATTTTTGTCCTTTCCACCACAGCAAGACCTGTTCAAATGCAGCACAAACAGAGCGTGTGCAGCCCAAAGGCAATGAGTGGTGACAGCACAGCTGTAAAATGAAAACCTGCTCAATAGAACTGTGCTGATTACCTTGAGGGCTCTCACTTGACTATCGGAAATGTGTGTCCAATTTTGATGTGTGAGCTTTAAAAGGGATGTTGGCAAATTGGAAACAATTTAGGAAAGGGTTACAGGAAACATTTGAAAATCAGGCTGCCTAAAGAGAGACTTAGATTCTTAATCTCTTTATCTTGTTTGAGAAGAAGAATAAAAGAGTGCTTGAGGAAGAGATCTGTGATGATAATGACTCTTGAATCTGCAGTCAGGAAGGACCAGGGTGATGTTGGCAGCTGTGGCCAGTCATGGTTGATCCATGCAGCCCTGACTGCAGGCGCAGTCACTTGAGCTGTGTCAAAGTGCTGGGCATTGTCTGCTGCTTGCAGACAATGTGGTCCAGACTGAGTCCTTGAAGCTGTAGTTCTGATGAAGCTGTGAAACAAGGGTTCTGGTTCACATCAGACAAGTGAGATAATTGCAACAGAAGAATGGCAAATTGTGTACCTGATTTTCAGATGAAATTTGGTAAGTTTGGGAATGTAGCTGGGTAGTGTGACCCCCTCTGTGGAAGACAGTCATCAAGAAGATGGGATGAAGCAAGAAGTAGTAAGCTGAAAATTGCAGGGAAGACTTCAGGCCTGGTTTTTGGTCCACTCTCTTTTGATTCCCTTGATGCAGTATTAAAAGTTGAGGTGATGTTGTAGAGATTAAAATAAATCTGATCCCTTCTATGAAGTATGTAATACCTCTCTTGGGGGAGAAAGAAGTCTATGGATAATGGAAATAGTGTTAAGCCAGCACAAACCTCTTGGGTTAGAAAGCTTCATGTCAAGTTCTACCCACGAGCTGTGATGAAGTGGAGCTACATTGTGGAAACTCTGCAGCCTATGTACATGCATTTTAGAGAGAGGGGTAGTGGAACAGGAACAGGGTTTGAACCATTGGGAATGAGAGGCTCCAGGTTTCATATTTCAGTGTTTGACTGATACCAGACAATCTTATCCTGGACAAAGCCTCCTCTCTGTGAGTTTCTGTTACCATAATGCATCCTTTGCATTCTGTCTCCTTCTCTTAAACTTCCTTCCCATCAACCAGATCTCATCCCATGTCACTCCTCTGCTTGAAGTTCTGTAACTTCTCTAAATGTGCAGGTACACACAAGAATCTTCAGCTGTTTGCCAGTTGTGGCTGAAACCAGACAGACCTGGCTTCTACTGAAATAAACTGGAACAGGACTTCAGCTGTGCTAGCCTTGAGGTCAGAGACATGTAGAACTGGGTTGTAACTTGGGCACATGCTGGATTATTGACAGCAATTGTGAAAGGATGCGTCTGTTGATACTGACTGACCTCGCTATTGGGAAGTCTGTTCTCTGGTGCACAGCCCTTGGCCATCATGAGAGCACAGTATTTTGTTTGATTTGAGAGCACAGATTTGTGTTTGAGAGCACAGAGTTTGATTTGATTTGATTTCTTTAAGCATCTAGCCCACCCTGTTGTTTCACCTGAAGCTTTCCTTGAAAGAGAACACAGTTACGATACCAAACTCATCAGAGCTTCTGGAGAGAAGAATGATAATCAGCTCGTTGAGGTAAGAGGAGAGATTTTGCTTGAGCTGTGTGGGCTTTCGATCAGAGAGGTTAATCAGAAAGGCATTTAGACACATGCCTCAGGAATAGAAATTGGCTTTAAAGGGAAATACATGCTCCATTAGAATAAATTACAAGGTAATGTGATTGGATAAAGCGGGGTTTAGAACAGTTAAGCTGGAGTGGGCTGTTAATCCATGATGCCTGTTCATTTGTTTTAATAGTGAGTTTACAAAACCGACAATAAAGCACACTATAAAAGATGCAACTCCTAAAAATTATGCTTTAAACTCATAGAATTTCTCTGCACCCAGTTAAAAGGAAGCATGGCATTATGCTAAAAACACATACCCTTCACACTGTTCCTTGGGGTGGCAGATCTCAGTGGGGCTGGTTTTCAGATGTGTTTGATTATAAGTCATGTTTGTACCTCAAATTATAGGAAATTGAGTGTTACGAGAGCTTTGAATTAAAATTATTCAACTTAGAGCATGTGTAATATTTTCTTTAGTCTATAGAGTTAACAATATACTCTGTAGTCTATATTTCAGTACAGTTTTGAAACATTTCTCTGCTAGTAAGCACTTATGCCTTGGCAGGACTTGAAGTGCTTTTCCATATCAGCAGCAGTGCATGAATGCTGAAATCTCACTCAAGGATTGTGCTGTGTGTCAAGAGATTCTGACTCAGGCAGATGCATAACTGGTGATTGTATTTAGAAAGTTACTGTAGTAAAATTAAGAATTAGTCATCTTTGATGCAGAATTTAAGTCTTTGACACAGAATTTTTCACATCCCAAAACTTCTGAGTAGAAGCTTGTACGGGAAGTTATAGAACAAAGTCCCCCCATGACACTTACAGCACTCCTATGACCTCTATTTCAGTTTCTACAGCCCATAGTCAGGATTAGAGAAGAATTTACTGGTTTTAAGCTGTAGTTTCTGAAATGGCTTAACCTCATGCAGGTGCCTGTGGCAGCAGAGAGGTGAGGTACCTGGGTGCAGAAGCACCATCTCACTGCATTACTGAGGGCATCTGGACTTAGCCCTGAACTGCAAAATGTTCAAGAACTGTTAGAGGGATCAGAGAGGAGTATTTGCCTGGAAACCACACAAATTATGTTCCCTTTCTAACAGGGTATTTACCTTTCTGTTGGATTCTTACACTAGTATACAACATCTCTGCATTGCCTCCAGACTGGAGATCCTACTCTTTCACCAGCATGTGGGTGAGTGTTTGAAAGCTGATGGGTTTTTCTTTGCAGACAGATTGTCAGAGATGTGCAAGTGTACCTGGTGTTTGGGATGTAAATACAGCCACATACTGAAGCAACGGTTTATTGTGTTTATCAGAAAAACTTACACTGAGGAAAAGCAAGGCCATTTTTTATGTTCATACTCATCATTTAGCAGCTATAATCAAATTTGGGGAAGCAACCAATGTTCTCAGTGAAACATATGTGTAAATCTCCCTGGAACTTCATTGCTGTGCTGGTTAACTCTGTGGGAGGAGGTGGGCAGAACTTCAGGGAGGGCCACACTGAACACTGTAGTTAACAGGAGAGGGTAAGAAAAGCCTAGGAAAGTTTTTAGTAATCTTGGCTTGAAGGGTAATTTTCTTGTCAAGTGTATAATTAATGCACCATACATTACAGTAGCCTATTGTTATTCTCAAATGCCTGGATACATTTCAAACTGAATGGCTGTTTAACAAAACACTTGGCAGGTTTATTACCCTAAGGTGATTCTGTCAGTCAGCATTTTCAGGTCAGCCTGAAGGGAGGCAGAATCAATTCTCGTGTCTATTCTGTGGGATGCTGAGCTGTGGAAATTAAACCAAACACACACATGCACAGCCCCATTGAAAATCAGGGCTTCTATTGGATCTTCATCTGGTAGCAGTGAAACGGGTATTACCCTTGCAGGCTCCTTGGTTTTTGCTTCCATGGTCAAAGCGTTGTCTGCTGCTTCCAGTGTCTAGGAAGGGGAATTCTCTGGCCATTTTCGGATAATGTCCTGAATATTGTGTTTGTCTTCTCATTACAGAACACTCGGGAGCTTCAGAAGCTCAGCAGTAACTGTGTGTGTAATGGGAATCCTGAAAGACAGAGACGTCATGTTGAATTTGCTGTTGCCAGTTCTGCAAAAGAGCTCATGGTGTGAATGAATATTGGAGGGATATGTTAGGCCTAGAACTTTAGCCCCATAAAATGTTGGTTTAAGTTTCCTGTGACACATTAATTAGATTTCGAGGGTGGTGTTTTTATTAGTCGGTAGGAGGAGATCAGGTGCAGGTGGCGGATGTGTGTAGCCAGGTATGAGGATACAGCAAACAGGTGGTAGGTGAGAAACAGAAAATGTCTGTTGCAAGTTTGAAGCAGCAAAACATCACGTCATCGTATTGTCCCATCTTCATTGCTGAGCTTCATTTTCTACTCCTGAAATACTCTGTGTAATATTACTGGATTTTTTTAAACTTTTAACTTAAAATGCAAAAGGAATACGTTCACTCTGTCCAGTTTTAATCCCTGCTCCCTTTCTGTCCCATCTGTTCTTTTGCTACTCTGCTTTCTAATTTATTTAGATTTTGTTTTAGTTTGGAAATCTCTGAATTGCCAGAGCTGTTACTGCTTTGCTGTTACTTCTTTCCTGTTTCTCAACAGGTTTCTTTGCTGGAGGCTGAAAAGTCCGCAAAGAATAAAAGGGGCAGGGGGGAGTTTTGTTTCTCACACCTGATCTTTTATGAACAGGTTTAAGGGGAGGGCATTATACTTAAAATATATCAACAAGTAATTCCTTCCTCAAGAATTCAAGTAATTTAAAAACACTTGTTTTTCATTTAGAGCTTCTAGAAAAAAACAAGAGCGAAGAGGTGTTCCTGGTGAGGCACAACCTAGAGAGGAGGAAGAGCATTTGAAATAAAAAGATTCCAGAGGTAAAAATTCACTGAGCTTAAAAAAAATCAATTCCCACAAGTTGGGCATCAAGGTACCCACCTGCTGAACTGCTGTGAGATCAAATTCCCTCAGCAGAGGCCCCAAGGTGCATTAAGCAGGCCAGGTTTGTCACTGGGAGATGGTTCCCTGTCAGTCACTATCACCCCTAACCCCAGCTGGTGGCAATCCATCTGTGCTTGTCAGCCACGATGGTGGTTATGGGCACTCGTGCGTTAAGTTGGCACTTAGTCCACTGTGAGCCTGAGAATAGCACTAGACCTTCCCACAGGGAGGGGCCTCTCAAATGAGACTCATTTAGATAGCTTTAATTAAAGAGCAGCACATACATATGCATAGGAAGCAGTAGCTGGTGAGCAGCTTCCTTGGGAGTTGGAGGGAGGATAGGAAGGGGGCTGGGAGCTTTATCTTCCCCTTTTCCCCTCTGGTACCAGGGGGACCCTCTTTAGTTCCCCCCTTACAGCTCATGGCAATGCCCACCCCCAGACAGCCTACCCAGGGCACTGCTGCTGTGACACTGAGCAGGTAACATGGACTGGTTTACAGCAATGAAAGATAGAGAGGTTTGGGGATCAGTGGGAGCTCCAAATGTTATCTTTGTCTGATTGCCATCAGACATTGCCAGGCCGTTGCTGGTGTTAACAAAAGTTCCCTGGGAAATAATTATACTAACTCCCCAGAAAACAATGCTTCACTTTCAAGTTACACTGAGCAGTTGTGTTTCCCTCTTGAACTTGCAGCCGGACAAAACAACCTCCAGCACTGCCTGGGAAGTGGTGAGGTTGGTCTCCCGTTACAGGCGCGTTCTCTCTGCCTAGTTAGGCAGTTCCTAACGTGAACAGGCAGCTTTATTGCTGTGGTTTCAAAGCAGCTCTGGGTGCTGGTGCACAGCGCAGAGCTGTTAGGAACTGGTGTTCTCCCAGTGCTCACGTGGGCACCCGCAGTGCTGTGGGTTTGACATTGCACAACATGCAGTGCACTAAGGCATCTAAAGCTACTCATGTAGAGACAGCAACCCCACAGAGCTGCTGCTGCACTGGAACAAGCTACAGGACACCACGAAGGGCTCTGTGTGTTGAGTCCCAACCCATTGCATCACCCCACGATGCCCACACTGTGCAGAGTGTGGAGGGGGCAGTATGAAGAGCAAAGTATAGGATCAGCTGAGAAATACATGAATTAGAATCAAAGCATCAGCACTGGTTGTGGCATCACATCTATGATTTAAACGTGTCAGACTGTGTTTTTAGAAAGAGATCCTAAAGGTGACTGGAGAGTGTTTATTCTGTTCCACCTTGTCTGTGTGCACTGTGTTAACCCTCAGCCTTCTGCTGGCAGGTGACCCTATGGCTGTGTGCTGCGCACAGCCAGAATGCTTTGCAGTCCTGAACTGGAACACTGACAGCTGAGCTGGTGAGTCAGAAATGGTTTTGATTTTGTTCGTGTTTAAGAAAGCATTCATTTTCAGTGACATTGTGTAATACGAAGTTCTTTTCCTCTACCTGATTTTTGGTGAAACCAAACCATCTCAGGAGAACGCAGTGCTCAACTCTGTTTCACCTTTTTATGGTGCCTATTTCAATTTCTGGGAAAAATAAGAATAAACAGTGTATAGAATTCCCACTCTTGTGGTTAATTTCAATCTAGACCTATTCTGTTGTACTTCTTCCTGGAGGGAGAGGTTTCCTGGAGACATCTCAAAAAGGCAGCAAAGGTATGGCTGTGTTTTCCAGTCTTCTTTTAAAACAAATGAATATCTTGATCTCAATCTGTTCAGCTTCCCTCATGAGAAATGACCCCACTTTGTGTTTGGTCAGTTGGCATTGCATATGTGGATGTGTATTAAGCCAGTTTTCCAGATTGAAGAAAACTCGCACAGAGAACTAAGATGGCAAATTTATTTTTCCATTGCAATATATGTGAATGGGAACTAGAAGGAACTTCCATTGCTTTCAATAAGCAGGATAAATCCTTTTACTTGTACTTTATATGCTTCCACTTGCTCCTACCTCAAGGCATCCAAGAGCCATCCTAAAGTATAAAATGATGCCTAGAAGTTAGGAAGTAAAGGATCAGCCCCACATTTTCTCTCTGATTATTCCCATGCAGGTGTTGGAATTGAGTCTTCTCTGTCCTTAAGAAGATCTCTCATTCCACAGACGCTGTCTTTGCTGTAGCATTGTGGGGTTATTTTCATAATTCATAATTATCTTGGTTCTTAAGAATTTAGACATACATTTAAAAGCATGATCCAATCTTGCCTGATTGCCACCACATTGTGTCTGAGGTAATTACCATTCATTTGGCTTTTGAGGCTGCTGAATGAATTTTCCACATGAGATTCCTTAATTTGTACATATTTTATTGCTATAAAATAGGTATTGGCAAGCTGCCTAAACTGTAGCGAAGGCCTTTAATTCCTATCCCTATGTTATGAAACAAATTAGGTGCAAGTGAGGAGGCAGAAGATAGACTCCTTAAACCATGTTTTGTTGACATTGCAAAATTGTCCTTACCCAGGTGCAAATGCACAGGTAAAATCCAAGTAGCTCTTCAGCTGCACTGAAGAGCCCAAAATGGTTACTTTTCATACAAGAAAGATAACATGCCTTTGTGGTATAAAAGCTCTCTCTTTCTATCTCTGAGCTATTATCCCCATGAGAAAATGTACTCTGCTTGAAGAGGTTATTAGTGCCTTTGTGCTGGCTTTCTGCATACAAAGGGAAACCTCCAAGAATATTAATCCTCCCTATCCTGTCCATCCATCCTCATACAGCTGAACAGTCTGCCTTGCTAGCTGGAGTTTATAGGCATGGAGGTGCCCGACTGTGGTGCCCAACTGTATAAAATAGCCGTGATTGGGTGGGGGTGAAACCAGAGGACAGGGAAACAGGGAAAGATCTGTGGGGCTTCCCTGAATATGGGGCACCTTCTTCCCTCTGTTAAACTGAGCCTGTGTTCTCTGGGTATCGTCATAAAGAGTCTACTGGTAGACGTAAATACATCCAAATGCTGTAAGTAGAGAGCAAGTTACAGAAGTGCTCTTGAAGCACCCCAGGTTTCATAGCTGTGTTTTGCTAAACAGTATTGTAACAGAATTTTAGGATAAAAATTTATGTTAGTAGAGAAAAAGGGAAGAAACTTTATTGGTTTTGTTGCTCATTTGCTTTAAAGGATGCAGGGAAGTGGATGGATTTCCCTGTTTCCCTATCGGGACACTTCATGTATGACCTTTAAGGAAGAAAAACAAGAAAATAACAGTTCTTGGCATATGCCTTTGTATAAGCATAATTAGAACATAATTCTGCCCAGCCCAAACTAAGCAAACCCTGGTGATCTCGCAACTCATGTTTATCATAATCACAAGTCTCTCATAAATTAAGCGGCAGGACTGGGGAGGTTTGGATCTCACTAATGAGCAGCACTTGTTGACACTCAGCTGTTCTGTGGGAAATCCAGCCTTGCCTCCTTCTTCTAATGGGGAAGCACAGGATCCCCCCAGTGCAGAGCTTGTTACAGACCTGGCTAATTGTGCTTGGCTGTGCAGGAGCGCCAGGACTTCCACAGGGAGAATTTTAAGGATTGGTGTAAATGTGGATTGTGCCTGGTGGTTATGTTGGGGTGTGTGGTCAGAACGCTGGTTTTAACCACCTTGGCTTACTTTAGGATGGACAGGCTGCTCTGAAGCCACATTGGAGACAATACAATAAAGGCTTTGTTGAACTTGAGGACCAGATTTGCAACTTCAAACATACAAAATACATTCAGAATAAGAAATGAGCCTGACACTGGACATGATAGGGAATAGCACACCTTCTTCCTTCCCTAGCTACTCAGCAGAACCTAGCTGCTAAAGAAACTTCCATCTTAGTAACTTACATCTTACATCTTAGAAACTTACATCTTGCATCTTAGAAACTTACATCTTACATCTTAGAAACTTACATCTTACATCTAAACCTTTACCTGCTTGAAGCTCTCATTTTCACTATGCAGAGTCTCTGCTGGCCTGGGAAAGAACATCATGGACACGCTTGGCATTCTGTGGCCCTCAGTGCTGAATCAGTTGAGCTGTTTATGAAGGCACCTAAATTTAACACCAGAACTTCATGGGCTGTTGTTCAGAAAGAACTCAAGGATACAGTTTCTTCCAGGGTTGGTGTTCAGTGGTAGCTATTTCTGTATCAATTCCAAGAAACCTTCAGTTTCTCTGCTTGCAAGCGTAGGCCTTTTTCTGCATGCAAACAGCAGAACCTAGCACCCTGAAAACAGCAGGAGGGAATGTGGCCTGTGCCTCATGTGAGATTTCGCTTGTGTTTCCCAGTTAATGGCAGGCAGAATTCAGAATGATGCCTCTGTTACTGGTTCCAGCCCCCGTCTGAGCTTGGCAGTGGCTGGTTCCTGTGCTGCTGCACTGTGCTGTGTTGTACAAGAGCTATGCACTGAGACATGCACCTTCTTCTGCCTACGTACCAGAATAAATCAAAGACAAGGTTGTTCCGTGTACAAGGGAACAGCACATTGGATTGTCAAGCTAGTCATAATACTCTCAGGACCTTCATTCTCTGTGATCTCTTCATCTGGGAGTATTCACAGTCCCTTTGATGATTCTTTACAGAGATGGAGAATCCCAGAGAGGACAAATGCTCTGTTTTATTATGGTGATACATAACTTAATTTTGAGGCAGATCACAGATTTCTGTCTGACATTTCTACCTTTCAACTGTTGTAAGTTTTTCAGCAAACAGTGAAGGAAAGGGAAAAAGACAAAACCACCATGTTAAATGTTAATGTGCTTTGCTTCTCCCTCTGGAGGGAGAGCTCCAAAAATGTATAACAGGTTTAAATCTTGTTTCAATACATTTTTTTGTGTGAAAATATAGGAAGTGTAGTCTGAAAGGACAAAAGAAAATTCTCGTTTGTCTTTTAGGCAAAGCTTTTTAAGCGTTCATACATAAAATATGATCAAGAATACCAGTAGCATTTCAACTACAGACAAAAAACAAGGTGAAAAATGGTCTGGATTATCCTAAAAGCAGAAGTTTCATTCTGAGGTTCTTTGTGAAAAGCTTGTCAATAAAATAAGGCAGGACACAAATGAACTGCTGAATGCAAACTTACTCAGTTGAAGAGGGAGTTCCATTAGGGCAGTGCTGGCTGTGAGATGTGTCTCTGTCCATGGTGTAAATGGGACTGTGGCCTGCTTTGTTGGTGGTGTTTGTCTTCTGAAAGAGATGAATGTACAGATTTACTCATCAGGTGAGCTTCCACCTTAACTGTAAATTCTTAGGAACAACCTTTGCAGTTTGGTTTCACCATGTCAAAATAAAGCACCATCCCTGGGTTCACACTGTAGTGAACTGAAAAGTAAATGTAGGATTTTCTGTCCTCCTACATGAAGGACAGAGGATCCTTCCTGTTTCTAGAAGCAGCAACACTTCATCAGAGGGGGCTGTAGTTAAGCAAACAGCACAGGTAAACTTTGGAATGTGCATTTACAAAGAGAAAAATACCATTTGTGTTCCACGTCCTTCCTGCCTCTGTGGATGAGGGTTTGCTCTTAGAAGCACCTCTTGCTATTCTGTTGCTGCTCTCTAGAGTTGGCCAGTTATGAAATTACAGAGTGCAGAAGTGAGTAGTACTTTGATTTGCGCCTTATCCTGGGTGGAAGAGGAAGAATCTGGTTGTGTCTCTCACTGTCTACATGCAGAGGCTTGCATTGCAGCTCACAGTCTCTAACCTAGCTGTGGCTGCACTGCTTCAAATTGGCCGTGGGAGAAGCTGAAGGGAAAGTGCAGACAGGTTGATTTATCAGAGAAGCTCAAAAAATGTTTCTTTCTATTGTTGTTTTCCCCCGACTGATCCGAGCCCCTAAAGCTGCTGACATAGGCAGGAGATGCATGTGAGCAAAGGCGGTGAAAGTACTGGAATCCTTTCACATAAGGCAGAACATCTTGGCTATGAGTCTGCACCTCTTCTCTTTGCAAAGATCTGCATGGCCCCTCTTGGGCTCAAACCTGGCCTGGGGCAGTGTTGGTTAGCAGTGTGAAGATGTCTTATGTGTGCCGTATTCAACGCCAATACTGGCACAGTCTGTTTGTAGCTAGCAAGGCTTAGTTTGTTTGGGAAGCCAGTCAAATGCCTTTGCAGGCACTAGAGGGATCTGCAAGAACACCTGTAGCTAGCTAACAAACCAGCTTTCCAGAGGTCTCCACTCAGCAGTACAGGTCACAGGCCACTGACAGGTTGGATGAAATACCCATTTGCTGGACAAAGAACCCCCTGTCTAGAAGTCTGCCCTGACTTTACATTCCTACCTGGGTAACCCCCTGTGTGCCCAGGTTCCTTGTTTAATTGTCGTTTTGAGCAGCTTCTGTCCTCTTGTCATCATTTCTGCTCTGGAGCAGTAGCTGCTTATTTTGATGTTTTATCTTTTTTTCTCATTATTTGCAATCCAAACTGACCTTTTTACTACATAACCACTTGAAAAAGAGATGTCGTGCTCACATGAGGGATGCCTCCAGAGAAGGGCAGTCCTGCATAATTTCCTCTTCTCTCACAGAAAGCCTTCATATTGGAAATCTAGGGTATATTACTTTCTGGCCCTGCACACTCTCCTGGGTAGAAAGGTCCTGAAACACAACTTATTGTAAAACACACAGTGGTTACAGAGCTAGCACAGTCAATGATATTCCTTTTATTACCACTCAGATGAGAACACAAAATGACATTGGAAAGCAGTGAACTCACCAGAAGGGCAGAGAAAGCCATTAAATTCAACATGCATCATATTTCATAATCAGAATCCTGCAGTCAGAGCTGACACCACTGAATGAGTTTGTTGCAGTCATGATAATATAAAACCTGCTGCATCTGCTTCCCTTGGCACTTTTCTTTGTAGACTCTTGCAGTGTATGGGCTATTAATCATCAGTAGCCAGGGACACTGCAGACCAATGCACTTTGTATTGCATAAATTGAAAATGCATCACTATTAGAGAGAAAACTGCCTTCTGTACATCTCTATTTAGATAAGCAGTTTCCTAAAGGGCTGCCATGCTATTATGGCTAATCACTTAATTGGAGCCCTTTCCACAGGCTGGTGGTAATTGGGGAGGGGGTGGTAATGCAATCCCTGTTGGAGCATGTATGAAAACAAGGCAGGGAGTGCATTCCCTTTCTGACCTAGGAAGCCTGACAGGACTCGAGCTGGAGGAAAGCACACAAAAGCAAATATATTGTATCATTTAACCTCACTAAATCAACTTCATAAAGGAGAGGGCTGAGCATCCCTGTGAGTGGGAGAGGAATGTTGTGTAACCTGTATGGCAGTGGATTCTCTGTAGCTGACTGGAGCAATGGATCAGCAGAGAGGGATGTTGCCTTTCCCTCCATTAGTTCTGCTCACAGAAGAAGGTAAGCTAAGGTTTAGTAGCATAAAAAAGTTTTAGTGGCAACATGAGAAAATGCAGTTGCAAATTCAGCACTCAGAATTGCTCTTTTTGAAGAGAACCCATTTTATTCTACTGTCATTTGTCCAAGTTTTGTATGTTAAGAGGAAAGATCAGCAACTAATGCAAATGAGAGATTGGAAGTAATTTGACAATGGAAGTACAGCTTTTAAACTGCATGTGTTCAACTCTCAGTTGCTACATGGTTTAAGTATTCTCTTGAAGGATCAGTGTTTGACACTTCATTGATCTTTGGTTGTAGCTGCCCACACTTCATTCTCATGCCACCTACCTTACTCTATGAATCTCATCTCCTTGTGTGTGCAGTCAGTGATGTGTCAGAAAGACATGAGTCTGAGTTGAAATTATGTGAATTTGTGTTGAAGCCCATATCTCCTGATACTTGCTGGCTCAGATACAGGTATATTGGCTAAAGTGCTTGGGCCAGAGCCAAATCAGACTGAGTTTAAGCTGGGACCCATACACATACCTTGTTTCATCACATACCTGTGATCTTTAGCTTCTCCCAGCTGCTGCTTAGCCTGGGGGTGTTTATGATTCACTTACTTCACTTGACTTCTTTGGACAAAGTTCTCTAGAAAGTCCAACCACAACCCAAAATATTTCTGTCTTGATGGATCTAAACAGCTCAGAAGATCTCCTGTCACTCAGGTACGATGTCAGAGTAAATTGAACTGGGAAGGTGCGTCCTGAACATGTCTCTCAGTGAGGTTATTTAGGCAGAGCTGGAGGATATGGAGAATACAGGTTATTAGACAAAAAGATGGCAGAATCTTGACTACAGGATGGAGAAAGGAGGGTCAGGTTCTAGCCCACAATCACAGGCTTCTGTTTGCACATTAACAGTAAGCCCCAGGAGTGGTACCTGCACCTGAATTGGGTTGGGCTCACTGATCTGGGCTGATTGGCAGTGACTTGCTTCTGTAAGGCACTAATTCCCAAGCTCTGACAAAGAAGTGACAGAGATATGAGGCCCCTTCATGTGGGAAGAAAAGGGGGCATGGCCAGGTCATTCACAGAACAGCACACAGTAAATACCATCCTCTTTTAAGTCCTTCCAGTTTGTGCCTTTGACTCTAGGCTATAATCCTGTTAGAGGTTAAGCTGATCTAAATCCAGATTGCTCTCATTCTGACCTCCCCTCCAGTCTGCTCTTGCATGCTTCAGTGCCACTCGGCGTGGCTGAGGTTAAAACAGGTTTTGCTATATATTTGCATTACCTTTCAGAACCCACTCAGAGGGTGTTCGTGTATGTGATCCTGGTGCCCAAAGGGGAACTAGGAATAAGGGCTGCATTTTACGCCAGTAAGTAGAATTGAGTTTTAAACTCTGATCCCAGGGTCAGTAGCAGGGACAGAATGGTCGCTTAATACAGGAGTTATGAATGAGAACAGAGTTGTCTATGAGGGACAATGATTTGCTTCTGTGGAGAGAACATTAAAGAGTGAATTTGGATGAAATCTGATATGGGATGTGCTCTGTTAGGAACCCCACTCAGAGGTTGGCTGGCTGCCTTCATCTTGCAGTCTAACAAGAATATAATTTCATTCTAGGTAACCTGGTGGTGGGTCATAACCAACACTACCTGTTGGCTATGTGGTAAAGCAGTCAAGTGATTCATGAAGAACATGTTACCATCTTTAACTGGAGGTAACAAGAAGTTTTAAAGCAACTGGATGGTTTTCTCTGATTGAATCATGAAAGGATAAAAACTATATTCACCTTAGTTGAGGACCAGGGCAGGGCAGGTGGCTTGATTCTGGAACGGATGCTTGCGTCTAATACCTGAACATTAATGCTACCTATAACCACTCCCTGAAATGGGTTTAGGGAAATTCTGCATGCTCTCTGCTGTCTATCACAAAGGACTCTGAAGCCTCGAGAGCTGCTGGATCTGATTTTAAAAGGCAAGTAGTTAGAACAACAACATTCAGGGTATGAAAAACCTCTTTTGAAAGCCAAGCAACTGCTCAGAAGATTGCTGCTGCTGAGTATTGGTTTCTGTGAAATTACCCAGGTAAAAATAGGGATTTTTTTTGTCCTTTTAAAACACAAACAGCCCCCCCAAGTCCACACACTGGTATTGGAAACTGCCGGTGCTTCACTTCTAGCTTTGAATGCAGGTTGTTCTGCAAAAAAATAATAACGTTGAAGCATGGAAATATCTTGTTGAAAGAAATAAATTATGCAGAGGTTTCTTAAATAATTGAACAGATACAGTAAACAAAAATTATGACTCCTTACAAAACACCTCATCCTGGTAGCATTTTGTTCTGTGGGAACAGACGCGGATTCTGTGTTTTGAGGCTTTAACTTTTATCACACAGTATCCTGTCCTTGGGCAGAGCAGCGTGGCAGATGCAGAGTAATGTCCCAAAAGGCCTGTCAAATGTTGTACTAGCATCCTTCCAAGTTTCTGCTGTGAATTAATGTAGTTGTATGCCAATATCCCAGTCTTTAATGTGAAACTATTGTATTATAACATAAAATATTCTAGTCTCAGCCAGTGAGCATGGCTTTGAAAACAAGATCTCATGATATTTATTAGTTAACATTATTA
This sequence comes from Psittacus erithacus, assembly GCA_009867235.2. Lineage (NCBI taxonomy): Eukaryota > Metazoa > Chordata > Aves > Psittaciformes > Psittacidae > Psittacus > Psittacus erithacus. Next base: position 51,204 of record WYDI02011333.1, read on the forward strand.
ATGTGGTGAGGGGTTATAACAGGTAACCTGTTCAAATAGTCAGTAAAGCTGACCTGAAAAGACAATAAAAAAGCCCCATGGTGTGGAAACCATCACAGATTTCTGGTCTATGTCCTCATTTCTTTAGATGAATGTCTGTTAGTCAGTAATGCCTTTTATTAATGCTTTGATTTCACTTGGGATGTCCCAACCTCTGGTTCAATCTGCTGATAGGCTTTGACAGATTGCTTTTGCTATACACAAAGCTATATTTAATACCAATTTAAGCTCCTTCAGTTGTAAGAGTTACTCATGAGAAAACAAATGCAAGTCAAAGAAATGCTTCTGAAGCATAGAAATTTTCTTTCTTAATGTATATAATTACTTTCCTCTTTCAATATTGCTAATATATATAGTTACTTTTCTCTTTCAGTATTGGTAATGGGAAACTTGGAATCACACTCTGTTGTAAGGCTTTGTAACAAGTAGAAAAAGCTACTGCACCACAGTCAGTGTTTGCTTGTTTAGTCCTTGGGGGGGATGCTGGAATCGAGATTAGAAGTAAATGAGGCCTCTCTGATTTAGAACACAGTGCCTCAAATGTGTTAACCAGTTCGTGTGATTTATGTGTTTCCTTCCTTGCACACACCCTCTGTAAAAGAAAATCTAATCAGGATTTAAAGTTAGGCTGTATTCATTGCTTTGAGTCTGCTGTATTGTTTCTATTTCTTCTTTTATGTAAAAGAAAAGCTAAGACAAGCAAATTACAACAAAATATTCCAATTAAAGCTGTATTTGACCCATAATGCAGTGCCGTATGTATCACACCTTGGTTTTCCTACTGTTAGCCACCTTTCAAATTGAGAACATGATTGCAGTAACTACTGCCTACAATAGTTGATAATGTTACGTGAGGGAATGCATCAGAACTTTTGGTTTTGTAGTCTGGGGGCACAGAAATATGAGCTGAAGAGTCAGACAGAATTTGATCTTCCCTTACTCACTGCACATGCTAAACCCCTGACTCCATGAGTAGTGTTTCTGTAGGATGACAACTTCCTGCAGCATCCCTCGAGATGAACCACATCAACGAAAAGTGCCCCGTCCTGGTGGTGCTGCAGAGAATGAAGAGGTCAGACAGCACAGCATCCAATTTTCTTAAGATCACTCAGCAGACTTTCTTTTCCTTCCTTTTCCATGTTGGTGTTGTATTAATCTGCCTTTTTCTTACTTGAATGTACAGACTAGCAGTAAATGAGTCCATCTGACTTGGAGAGCAGGGACGGAAGAGTTTTGGCCTTACTCCCAGGTGAGAACACAGAGGAAGAGGCCAGCACAATCAGACTAGATGTCTGCACCAGTCATGACTACCTTGGTGGATCTAGAAGGAAGGTAAGAACTGTACCTTCGAGGTACAAGTGATTTACACTGCTGAGAGCAGTGCTGATCTGCCAAGGCTGTGTTAGAAGACATGCAGTGAGTTCTATATGTGGTGAAACCGCACATGGATTTTACTTCACTATCTGTGTAGTAAACTGAAGAGGAATGAATTCAAACTGCCACTGCCCTCTTCAAGAGGGGGGAGTTCAGCCTGACTCCTGCCTGCTCAGCAGGGACTGGGAGCAGCAGGAGCACAGTATGTGATGCTGGTGCTAGCCTGGCATTTTAGGCACTAGAGGGATGTCAGTGCGGATTACAGAGCAAAATCCTTACCACCGATGTGCCTGGTAACAGTATGTTTCCAGGCTTATGTACTGGGAATCCTTCCTTCTAGTGCCACTGGGCCTTCTGATTAAGCGTAGTTCCCCAACATAAAGGGACACAAAGTGATTTCCTTGCAGACTTCAGTTGTGCATCCCACTGGCTTCATGCAGGCAGGCAGGGATGACAGCTAGCTTGATTTGGCAGTAGCCTGGTATTTTCACTATGGGGAAAACACAGCTTTAAAATCCCTCAGTTATTTCTGTGAAACATGTTCAGGATTGATTACTTCTGGAAGCTGTTGCAGCTGAAAGTGTAGCTGTGTAAAGACTTACAGGTGCAGCAAGTCATCATCATCCAGGTAAATCATTGCCTGCTATTGACAAGGAATTTAACAGTTTGGATTAGTTGTTAGGTGAGCATGCACAATGGGCTGTGTTGAAATCTCAGTGATGCTTTTCCTTACTGTTTGATAGAGCTGGTAAAAAAGCCCAAACAATAAAACCCCTTCACCATGAGCTTCAATTATTTTATGATGTCAGCAGAAATGTCTTGAAACTTAATGCTCAGAAAAAAGCTGTAGTGGATCAGAACCAGATTCCTCCCTCTGCACAACTGGGTGATTTGCATGCATTTCATATATTCATCTAGCTATATTTGGAAAAATAATTGTCACAAGCTTCCTTGCTGGTAGAGGAGCTCAGCAGAACAGGAGGAGGACAGGGAATCAGAGGAAACACTGCAGAGATATGAAATGAAAGACGTGGTACAGCAAGTTAAGGAAGATGCCTCCAGGGGAAGAACAGAAGGGAAAGTCTTCCTCGTGTCCGTGCATTGCAGTTTTTCATACTGCAGGCACATGAGCTCACTTCCATACTGCCTTCTGGAGTGAGCCCCAACTAGTCCTGGAGGAAAACATAAACCTGCTTTAAAGGCTAGTATGTTCCAGGATTGTATTTATGTATCCAACACTAATCTGGCTCTTCCACCCAGCAGAGCTCTTCATAGTTGTAGTTGTTCACTGTCATGAGTGTGCTGTCTGTGTCCTGCTGTAAACACACCTTTACTTTGAACTGCAATGGAAAAGGAAAGGGAAGTTTCCTTTTGTAGGGTTTTTTCCTGGTTGTAGGGGCCTTAGATAGCATGAAGGACAAACCTTGTGCTGTGTGGATGTGGGCCTGCTCCAGTTGGTGCCGGCTCTGGGTGACTGTGAGATGTGTACAAACAGCCTTAGGATACACAGGAGTTGATTTAAATTACCAAGCACACCTTCCTTCACTTGCACTTTCAAATTGCATGTTTTCCTTCTAAACAGGGAGTGCTTTAAAAGAGGTATAAAGTTCTATTGAGTTTTCTTCGATAGGGGTACATGGTCTGAGATACGGAGAATGACAGACCAGTTTTCTAGTTTATAATCTACAGTATTTGATACATTTTTTTGTTAAATTGTTTATCCAAGTCATCTTACAGATCACTGCTTTGTCCAGGCATTTGTCACAGCCAGCTCTGTACAGAAGCTGTCCTCACCATTAAGGAAAACTTGATTTACAAACTACATTAATGAAAGAAAAGCATCCTGCAGCCAAAGCTGGAAATATTTGGCAAATGACTCAATTGAAAGCTTTCCATGGGATGTCAGTCAGCTCCAGTAAGTTCTCATTAATTAAGCACTGTACTAGATGGTAAGAGACTTTTAAGATCCACAGTGTCAGCATTGCCTATAGAATTAGTAATTAGTTGAGCGGCCTTTGTATAAAACAAAAGCCTCCCACACTACTGATGAGAACTGGTGAAAATGAGGGTTACCAAAGTTTGGTGCCTCTCTCTGATAGTAAGAAGAACTTTAGAAAGGTTTCCATAAAAGCAGAAAACATGAAGGAAATTCTGTAGAAACTTTGCATTGGAAGTACTGTCACAAACTGGAAATAGTGTGCATGTTGATGGAAGGTTGGAATGAATGATTAGAAATGGTTCCTAAGTACAAGAGTGTTTCTTTCATAACTGAACTGCAGAATATGAACTTGCACTTTTTAGTGTCATTCAAAACTAGGAATTCATTTAAAGCACATATACATGTGGTGTCTGTTGCCAGAAATGAGCAATTCAGAGAGGAGACTGGAGAAGGGATGTATTCTACCCTTTGCTGGTGTTAAGGGTTTTTGGATGTATTTCTTAGAGGTTTCTGAGATGAGTCCTGAGCCCTGGAGATTTTACGCAATTATTTTGGGTTCAGTAGTGCACAAGTATAGGTTACCATATAGAGTCAGCCAGGAGCTGTAAGCAAAATGTTGGCCATTGTATAATACTTCATTTTTTATATTCTTCCTCTCTGCAGTTGCCAAATGCTTTCTTTGGCAAAACTGAAAACCAGCCCCTTAAGAAATAGCTACCCTGTGAGCTGAGGGCTTGGTTTTGTAACAAGATAGTGAACTAGATTCTATTGCCTCGCTCCCTGTAGAACTATGAAAATAGAAATACAATTTTCTATTTCTAAATATTGAGCTTACCACTTACATTTTTCCTCTTCTTTCTTTTTTCTGGTGCCAAAGCCTGCTCATGCTGAAGTCTAAAGGTTGAATAGTTACCTCCAAAAATAAGGAGAACAATTAAGGTGGGATGGTAGAGGTTGAGATCCTGAAGTTCTGTGAGTTAGGGCTGGCAGGGTTGGAAACAAGACTCTGGATTAGCTGATACAATTGAAGCACATGTCCTGAGGTTGTGCAGGCTTTTCTGTTTTAAAATATTAGCTATAATAACTAACTTAGAAAGTGTCTATTTCAGTAAGTAGGCACCTGAAAGCAGATCTGTTCTATTCAACAATTATGGAAGGCATTAGGAAAAGAACATTTAATACTAAATTTGTAGTGACTCCGTTGAACTGGTACAAGGTATGTGTGAATGAAGCACCATTTGATTTGAAATTCAGGTTGTCACTGAGTACAAACCTTTTTTCTAGCCACACCATTCACCCTCAGGTCCCCAGGACCATAACATTAAGTTTGATTTGTGAGTTTGAACAAGCTGTGGTTTTGCAAATAAAACTGCAACTCAGGATACTGGTTTGAGTTAGATTTATAATGTACAAGAAATTGCAACTTTCAGTGGATTTCTCTTGTAGAAGTTCCAGCCGCAGCTCTCCTAAAGCACTTGAATGCACTCCTTCATTCTGAAGCATAACATGCATTTGCAAAGTAAAACCAGAATTACCAGAGCAGGTTTCACTGCTCCAGCTTGTAGTGTCATTGCAGAGATACGAGTCTCATGAAACAGGCAGAGAGGGAAGAAAAGGTGAAGATTTTCCACAAGACAACTTTGGATAAAGTAACACCCACAAAGCAGACTGAAGAACGTTGTTGGGTGTAAGCACAGGTCAGTGTTTTCTGTTAACTGCTTGTAGCAATATTCAAGGTGATGTAGCCACAGTCATTATACAAGAGTCCCAGCGTTTGGGAGACAGAGTATTTTGTATTCCTCGTGCTGCTGTTTACACTGTGTTTTGTCTGGGGCTTTGTCAGCCTTTTCTCTGCTGTGGTTTTCCTGAGCTCTAAAGATCCCTCTTCAAAGTTACATGGCTTTTAAAGACCTGGTAAAACAAAGACCTCATGTCAGAGTTTAATATTTCAATTAAATTACAAGAGTAATAATTTGCATTAATCGTAGCCTATTAGTTACAAATGACAACGTTTTGTTTTGTTGTACTTAAAGATTTTATTAGTAACAGACACTTTTAGTTAGTGTTTGTTGCCCCAAGAGCTTTAGAGGAACTGATTTTCTGTCAGAAAAGATTGGAATCAATTGCATTCCTCCCTTCCAGATAGTGCTAAAACATTTATTTAAAGGTTTATATGCTCACCGTGCCTTATCTGTATTCCAAGGCACTTGTCCAATGAAATAAAATTCATTCATGCCTTCCTTCACTGTGTTATTGACAAAGTGTAAGCTTTATGTGACTGGAAGCCAGAACTCTGTCTTTTGGGAATACCTCTCTCTAAACTTGTCTGAAAGAATTATTTTACTGCATTTTTCATGCCAGTTCAAGTATGTTTGAATGGTAAATCCTAGAAGCTGGGCTGTCTGTGACCATATCAGCCTTCTGAATTAGCAGCACGCACAGCATGATAGAAATACTAGATTGTGAGGAAGGGGTGTATGTACTACACAGTTTTTATTATTAAGGTGTTTGTTTTTGCTTTGCACATGATAAACTGTGTGTCATTTGGTTCTTCAAACCAAAACTAGGTCAAGTCAGTTTCCTAAGTGCCTGGCATTATGCTGATGGGAAGTTTGCCATCACTGTTATGTTCCTTTAGCCCATTCTGTATGGAAAAACATTGCCTGGAGAGCGAGTGCTGCAAACTCTTTCTGCTGTGTTTCATTTGGGGACAATGAGAACATCAGCAGGTGCTTTGTCCATCCAAGCAGCCAGTGCTGCAGGAGCCATGTTCAGCTGCCTGTCAGGGGCATGAGACAAAAAAGATGTTACGATCTAGGTGATTTCTCTTCTCCAGAAGATAGAGTGGCTCATTGCTGAATTAGATACTCAATAAAACAAAGCAACCTGGCCTTGCAGCCACAATGCCAAGTCCTGAAGCGAGAGATGTCTGTGACCTGTCATTTCTCTGCGCTGCTGTGTTAGGGTAACTCTTGTAAAGCCAAGGAGAGGTAGAGGTACAAATAGGATTTATCAGCACTGTGCTAATTTGAGGCTAGAGTCTGAGAGGAGGAAATAATAAGGTTACCTTTTCCTTTTGTCACTCAGCAAATTCCCAGAGCTGCCTGTGGAGAGAACAATGTGGATACAGGCACAGGGGTGTTCCAGCACATAATTCCACTGCCTCAACCACAAACTAATTAAAACCCCTCTGATTCCCCCAAACCCCTTCCTCTCTGTTTTCATTTCCTCTCCAAGCAGGACTTCAGTTTCAATTTGCCATCCTTTGGGGACTCCATAATGAATAAGATTATTTGAGTTGTTCTAGAGCTTTCTTAAGCTTTCCTCAGAGAAACTATCCAAGTATTTAGCAATGTGCATGAACTGAGAACTAAAAGCAGAATATATCTGATTGTCTGAGTTCTTAAAACTGTCAGAGAGGAGGCTTGGAAAGAGGAATTAAGATAAATTCTGTTTCTCCTATAGAAGCTGCTATACCTCTAATGCTGCGATTGAGAGCCAAATTACTGGAGGAGGTCACCCGAGCAGACCATGCCAGTGTGAAGTTACCCATGCAGCCCTTGAAAAGGAGCAGGATCTGGTGCTGCAGACAGTGGGAGCTGTGAGGTGTGCAGCCATTTTCTGTATGCTTTTGGTCGGCCTGAAGTCATCAGGCATTTGGACTAGATGATCATCGTAGGTCCCTTCCAACTGGACTATTTATTCTATGCTCATGTCTTTTTGTACAGTAGTGCTGGTTTAGGAGTTTGTCGTATTTTCTAGAGTTGTCAGGCACACATCAGTCTAACACAAGCTCCTGTGAGGACCTGAAGAAAAGCAGATGTGGCTTTGAGTAGTCAGATTTGGGCCTAAAGACCAATGCTTATTTCTATGATAACCCTTCCTTGTTTGTGCTGCTGTTGTTAATGAGTGTGCTAATTAGGCTGTGGTGTCTGCCCTACATCTTATCTGCGTGTGGCCATTGTGTCTGAATGTCTCCTAGCTGTCATGGCCTGTGACCACAAATAGGAATCTCTTGTACCCAGTAGCAGAGACTTCCATTTTAGGGCAACAGTCCTCTTCCATTTGGCAAAGAATATGAATAGCATTGCAGGCTTTCAGCATAGTCCTGAAAGCAACCTTAGTACAAATACCTGTGGATTTTGTGCTGATTGACTGGTTTTCATTCTGAGGCCAAACAAAGTTGGGTATGTGATCACCTTTACTTTCTTTGTTGTCAGATGAAATGATAAGAAATGGTTCGCAAATCTGGGTAGGCCTCTGCTAAGTAATACTGAGCAACTCTAACCTTCCAGATTCTGGTTCCGGACATTCTTTCCAAATAGTATATTAGCTATAAAGTAATCAATCTGCTACAGTTCTAAGTTATTCTGGGCTTAAAAAGAAACATCCTACACTGAAACACCAGCCACACTCCTGGAGCTCACGGGCAGCTGCAGTGTAAATCCTTAGCTGATGAACTGGTCTCTATCTCAATAAGCCATCTTTTCCTTTGGTGTCTGTGAAGTACCTCATGTGATCTTGGTCTATCAGTGGGCATCCTTGGCCCAGCCCCACCACAAGTGATTAACATTAAGAGCCATAAAATACGTTTCTCGTGCCATGAAGGAAATGAAACAGTTCACACAACCCTTTCCCTCGGAGCATACAACTGAGAGCACACACCACTGCGAAAGCACTCCATGGTGTCAGTGTTAGTAATATTAAGAGGGCTCCCCCTCCTCCCTGCACACACACACACGCACACAAACTCTGTGTACAGTATCCCACAAGGTTAAGTGTTGTGCTGCTCAGGGCACAGCGTTATATCCTGGTTGCCTAGAGGCAGTTGTTGGCTCAGGGAACGTGATCTGTCTGAGGCAGGAAATATAATCTCAGTGGGAGAATGGGAGCTCCTTACAAAAGTCGTGAACTCATTCACAATGCAGACATGCCCCAGGAGTTGGTTTTCAAGTGACCTAGTTTGTCCTCTGTTGTTACACGTTTGTCCCTGAGGCATTATTTCACAGGCAAAAAAGGAGGGGAGAAAAAGGAGAAATTCAGATATGAGTAATCGAAGACAAAATGCTGCTTTCAGCTGCCAGTTGGCAGCTTTCACCCTGGTGGTGGGTAGGTGGTTAAAGAAGGAGAAAGCAAATATTTGGATTCTGCAAACACTCTTACAGCACCTTTTTGGTGTGTTTATGCTTAAATAAACCACCAGCTGAATGGATGATTAATTCTAGAGAGATGGGTACATATGGATGTAAAAAGGTCATTTTGTGCTCAAGCTGACTTGCTAATGCAAAGCTGATACTCTGCTGATTGGCAAAAGCGATTTTCCCTATTTATATGGAGAGAGTGGAGAGAGCTCTTGGTAGAGCTTTTTTAAGGGAGGAAACAAAGATAAACTCTCTAGTGAACTCTCAAATGTTTTCATAATGAAATTAATTATACAGCCCTTCTCATCCTCATTTTATCATGCCCAAGAATAACCTGACATCAGAGGGAGTATAAAGAATAATCTATCAAATAGGCACAAACATGTCCTGAATCAGAAGTTTCCTGTGCGTGCTCACACAGGGGGAGCTCCCTTTCAAACAGCCCCTGACTCTGGTGTTTATGAAGCCTACAGGAGAAATGTCTGCGCTGAAGTTCATGCATTTCTCTTCCCAGTAAACCCAAAAAAGAATAAGTTATCCAAATTGCTACCAACCCCAGGAAGGATTTCTGCAATGAGAAATAAGCAAGTCCCCCAGCCTTAATCTTCCATCATATTGCCACAAGAGGAGCAGTCCATGAACTAGATTGCCTGTGGTATTTCTGCTTATTTTATGATGGACTCCTCTGATGTCTGATTAAGACAGAGATCTGAATTTGAAAGACCTGAATTGCTCTTCACTGTGAAAATGCTGAGCCTACCTTGTCTAGTAACCTTTGACATATTAAGAGGGCTGGGATTTGCCACTTTCAGTTCTAAATATTTTAAATGACATAGCAAATTATGACTTGACAGGATCTACTTTTAGATCTCACTGTAAAAGGCAGACAGTTCATCATAGAATCACAGAATTATCAGGCAATAAATCCATTTTCTTCTTCTGTGTTTGTGGTTTACAGCCCATCCTCACTCCCAGGGTCTAATTACATTAGATGAGTGTATGCAGACATGTGCCTCATCTGCCACAATCCAAATCTTGCCTTACTGGTTTATACACCGGTTAATAAGCTCAGTCTGTTTCCCTACTATTTAATGTTTTTAATGTGCTATGCAACTTCATGGCCTTTTACCAGGAGTACAAAGGATGGACTTAGAGAATGGCAGTCTTTGAAGGGTCTGGGCTCAACAGCAGACTTTTAACTTGGGAGTCTACCAGCAAAAGTGCCAGTAAATACTTCTTGCAGAAATACTTGCAGAAATTGTAAGAATCACAGAATGGTTTGGGTTGGAAAGGACCTTGAGATTATCTAGGTCCAAGCCCCTGCCATGGGCAGGGACACCTCACCCTAGACCATGTTGCCAAAGGCTCTGTCCAACCTGGCCTTGAAAAATTTGGCCTTGAAAAACTTGTTTTCCAGAAGCATTAATTTTCAATTTTATCCTGTTTATCCTTCTGTGTAATAATTTTTCATTGCTGATTTGGAGAGGAGACTCATGCATTATCATTCAGAATGCTACAAAATTCAATTACAGGCTGGCTGCAGCATCCCTTCTTGCTTTGTGAATGATTTACCTCTGTTGAGAAAACAGGACTTGTTCCCTCCCAAAGCATGGTTGCTCATTTTAGCAGAGCAGACAGCCTTAAGCTATGCAAGGCAGTGTTAAACAGCAAAGAAACATTAATGAAATGACTCCAGGGGTGGTGTCCTTTAGCCAGGAGTACAACTGTCCCTTGAACTCACATAAGAACATAAATGGTATGGTATCTCCAGGGCTGTAATTCTGCCTCCATCAGTGTCCAGTCTGTGCAGGCCCCACTCGTTCCTCCAGCCGGACCTTGTCCGGCATCTCAGTTGTCTTCGAGTCAGGTATCATTGTTCTGCTGTCAGCACTTCAGCCCCCTTACCTCTGAGGTACAGAGGCACCTGTCAGCTTGATGGAAGCAGCCCTTAGATACCTGTAGGATGAGAAGTTGATTCTGGTCTTCTTCATTTCTGTCATTCTTCTTATTTGTTTTTCAGTTTATTTTTCAAGATGACCAGAAGTGTCCAAGACAAGCTCTCATGTCTTTATTCAGAAAACTTAAGGCATCTTTAGACGTGCTGGAAAATGCCCCACTTTCCCCCTCACAAGTGTTTCATCAGTATTTTCAGGCTTTTACCAGCATGGTGCTTAGTCACGTTTTTAATTCTTCCCTTCATGACACGAGGGAGTGAGGCATGGATTAAGTGTTCTATTTAAAAACACTTTGACACATTTTGCTGAAGCCAAGACAATTCTGCTGAAATATTATCATGATTTACTTGAGGTAAATCAGCAAATAACTGATGTTGCCCCATAGGGCCACTCAGCTAAGTGTGTGTTTTATATACACAGAGCCCTATAGCTGCAGGAATTGGCACATTTCCTTCAAGTCAAGGCAGAGATTACACAATAAGACAGGGGTATTTAGAGAGATGCTGCTGATGGTGTCTGAGCCCTTAGGCTTTGTTCAGGCAGCTCCATCTGAATGGATCACTTCCATACCAAGAGAAAAAAAATATCTCTGGAGTGCAATGTGAAGTGTTTTCTATTAATGGCAACATGAATGTTATTGCTGAGCTGTGTTATGCTGGATGATTGTATGCAGCAGAAGGTAATTTAACTCACCAGCATTTTGCTTTGCTTCCCTCCCCCAGGTTAAAAGTCTGATCAGACGCCTGCCCTACGTGCAAAGCGATCAAGTGACTGCAGCAAACGCCTCTGGAACGCAAAGCAGAAGCAGGCAGACAGCAGCTGAATGGAGCCCCGCTGCCAGGGGAAGCAGACAGTGGGGCTGGGGTTTCCCACCGAGTCCTCCAGCCCTTCGCTGCTGGGAGGAGGGTTATTAAACCCTTCTGCTTTGCTCTGAAGTGCTACAAATAGAGTGGTAAATCTAAATAATGAGGTGCATGCTGTTCCCTTCAGTATGCTCTGCAGATGACAAGCAGGAGCCAAAAACCAAAAGGAAAATAAAAGTATAGCTGGAGGCTATTGTGCCCACCATGGAGCTGAGTCCTGCAGCGTGTTGAGGTATATACCTCGTACTTGTGTTGTACATCCTGCAGTGGTGACTGCCTTCTGCTGTAAGTGAGGCTGTTTATTCAAGGCAGGATCCTCTTTGCGCCAGTTACATGGCTCAGGACCTGCTTTGACAAGCTGCAGAAAAGGGAGGTTGTATCCTGAGATGGGAGCAGTGGTTCTCAAACTGTCCCTTGAATTTCCTGCTCTTCTGCCTTCTGCTTCCCTAAAGAAGGTGGCCAGTATGATTGCATCAGAAGTACTTTCCCCATAATGGTCTTTATGGGTTATCCTAGCCCAAAAGGACCCTTTTTGCCACAAAAAAAGCCTGATGGAAGGTCTTCTGAAGGGGATTACTTCTCATGCCTGCCCCCAAATAAATCCTACCTCTGTTTTGAGGTTCAGAAGCTCTGAGACCTGCCAGCTAGATAACAAATCTGAGAGATGCCAGTTGAAAGCTGACAGCAAAGGGAGAGTGGACAGGGATTACACCAAGGTTGATATTATTTGTCATGTATTGGCTTACACCTGAGACAACTATTGCTTTGCTCATCTACTGCAAACACTTAAATCCTTGACATTGGGTTTCTGGAAATAGACACCTCAGAAAGAGGCTGGGTGCCTTCAGAAACAGAGATGGAATCCAGCTGCCATCTCCAGCACCTATCAGAGTCATGTATGAGGCCACTGATGCCTCTTCCAAGTTTCTGTCTAACTTGCATGACAGACTCAACTCCCCAGGTCTGAAAGTAGCATTTTTAAGAGCAAGTGTTACTCTTCATAAGCAATGAACAGGTCTGAGCCAGTTGTCAGCTTTGTTACCTGAGTGCATTAGAATTAAGGACAAGGGCCCTTTTTTTATTGAGCTAGAAATTCATGGCTACTTTCAGAAGTGATCCAAGTCCTTCGTATGCCACGTAGGAACAGATGGACAAAAGTGTTTTCATCTGTGAGCAGTTAAAGGCTAAGAAGGGGTCTTCAGCTAAATGCACACATTCACACTCTCTTCCTCTCTTGACCAGGATCCTCAGCTGAGAATTCAAAGGACACTTTTCAGGTTCTTCGTGTGTGTGTGTCTAAAGCAACACTTTGTGAGGTTTGGGAGTGGATTAATCTCTCTCTATTGAACCTGATGAAGTTTTTCTGATAGAAAGCTGATTTCAGATTTAGACTCAACTCCTGTCTGCATTACCAAAAACATTCGTGATCATTCCTCCATGCTCCTTAAGCCTTTCCATGAGATTCGGTGACTCTCATCAGTTACTGTCAACTAGTGATCCTGTTACCAGCAGTTCCCAGAGTCCTAACCAAAGCCAACGTGATGACAGGACATGATCTCAGCATGTTGAGCCGTTGCTGAAAGGGAGACCTGACACCCTTAGAAGAGGCTTTAGTGACTTGCCATTTCTCTGGGGTAATTCTAGCTATGAGCTGCATGCCTGGGTTGAGTACATCTACTCTGGGGAATGCTTCCTAGAATGCCAGATTTCAGAATTATTCATGTGATATATTTGGATAACTGCTTCACAAGCTGCTTGTTGTTGAGAAATGAGAATGAAAGGCAGATGATTTAAAAAAGAAAGAGCACATGTCTAAGTGAAGACTTTAGTGTTTTGGGGCCCTGGTTTGGAAGTGGAGCTGATTACCAAAGCTCCTGGCTAACATAAATTCTCTTTCAATTTCTTTGTCATTTTGAAGCTAATATAACTCAGTGGAAGTTCCTAATGTTATTTTTCCTCTCTTAACCTAATTAACAAACTGAAAATTTATGTAGTCCTAAATGGAATTACTTTCTCCTAAGCACTGCAGAGGGAGTTATTTCTCATGTCCCTGTTAAAGCGTGAATATCGATGCTAATGCTTCACACCAGCTACTGTACCTGGATTCTCTTCACAAGAACAGTACGTGGATATTGCCCTGAATGAGGCCATGCTCCCTTATGCCAGCTGCTGACATTAACTCAGGACAGCATCACACTGCCTTTTCTGTTGTTATTTTCAATGTTAAATTGGAGCTGTAGGCATATTTACCTGCTGAATATTCAGAAAAGTCTGGGTATGGCTCAAAAACCTGTTATGCTATTAAAGAACTAAAACCAAACCCAACCCAGACCCTTGGTTTTCATTTCATAAAAGGTTTCAAGAAGTCTTTTGATTAAATTATTAAAAACCAAAATAAATTGCTTAAACTCTCAGAGAGGAATCATATTTTTTTTCCTGAACATGATCTTTTAATGATGAATTTTTCAACAGAGTTGTATTAAACCAGGAGGATTACTTGTTTACAATAACCTGCCATCACTTTTAGTGATGTTCTACGGTATTACCATCACTGTGCTAATAGCTTCACATGCAGTTAGTTTCTCAAAACCAGATTTGACACATTTCCAAACAGAAAATATGTGTATTATTTCGTGGCTTAAATCTGTTTTATCGTGATACCACTTCCAGAATACTGAAGGCATAAAATGGTTTATGGTCCAAAAGATAAGCTAGCACAAGCCACTATGCTGGAAAATAGGGAAGGATCTGAGAAAGTGCTAAAAGCATTATTACAGCTACAGAATGGACTCTTAAATCTTTTATGCAACTTGGTCAGTTCCCACTGGAACACACTGTATTGTTTTCATAAGTAAACACCCAAAGTTGCTGTGCACAGTGTTTCTGGACTTTAACAGACTGCTTTTGTGCTTTAACAGCTTTTGTGCTAAATTGTAAACTACAAATGTTGCCATGAAAAATTCTTCTTTCCAGCATGCTGGGGGTGAATGGCACGTCATCTTTCTTGATGATCAGCAAAGCCATCACATTGTAGAGCACTAAACCACAGTCAGATGCTTCACTCACCACGGCAGTGCTGCAGCTCACAGCCAGGGAGGGAGGAGCTGCCCAGCAACCAGAACCATTCTGGGATCCTCCACATAAAGGACATGGAGCTGTTGAAGCAAGTCCAGAGGGGGCCACAAGGATGCTCAGGGACTGGAACACCTCCTGTATGAGATAGGCTGAGCTGTGTTTGGAAATTGGAGGAGCATCTGGAAGGGCATTTGTGCAGCTGAGTTCCCAGCATGGCATCTTGGTCATCCACTTCTCTCTCAACATGTGGACACCAACAGGGAGATACTTTCAAAGCCCACTTCATGTGTTCACAAATTACAGTCTCTACTCCTGTAGGACTAATACCATTGTTCTCCACCTTCACTGAACACAGTAAGAATCTGCAAGAATTTAGACCCAAACCAGAGCTGATTTCTGTTGTACTGTAGTTCAGGGTGTTTCTGAGCGCACAGGAGTGAAGGCAGTAGAAATGAGCAGCCATTTAAACTCCACTTAATCCATGCAGTTACTATTAAGCGTGTAGTATAAAGTGGACTTGAATAGTAACATTGGATATTTCTTTGCCTCTGCATGCCACAAAAAGTAAAGTTTATGAAGAGTTTTTACTTATGAGCCGCACAAAAATGCTTTGCCATTGTGTCCTGACATCCTCAGGAAGAATACCTTCATGAGGAAATGAAAGAGAAATAAAATTTGCTGCCCCACAGCAAAAAACGAAAGGAAAAACCATACTGTTGGCTCTCTGAGTGGAAAGCAAACATCGAGGGAATAGAAGTGGATATATCAGGACTTCCACTGTATGTGTCCAAGCACA
Source organism: Psittacus erithacus (assembly GCA_009867235.2). Taxonomy (NCBI): domain Eukaryota; kingdom Metazoa; phylum Chordata; class Aves; order Psittaciformes; family Psittacidae; genus Psittacus; species Psittacus erithacus. The sequence goes on from WYDI02011333.1 coordinate 66,386, forward strand.
CGGACAAGGTATAATTTAAAGAGCTGTGGTGTTGCTGAAGCTGTGGACACTTGTTTTGGTGTCTGTTGAGAATCTCTGTTAGATAACTCATACCCCAGCACAGAGGAAATGTCAGAGAGCCCCAGCAGAAATGTAACTTGGAAAGATTTGTCATTACAGATGGTCTAAATTATACTGCACAGCACAGACTGTGTTTTCTCCTACAGCATTTTGCAGGTTGTGTACATAAGAAATCCTGTATTTCCTGCTATAGAACTAGGAAATGGATCCTGAAATCATTTCTTAATGTTAAGTCAGCAGATATAAAACTAATGAACAAGCCTTGACTCACCATGACTTTCTCAGGGTGCCAAACCAGACCTTAAACCGGGACAGGCCAAGAACTACCAGTTCTGGTGTGACAGTGCAGACATCATAGGACATAAACAAACTGAATGAGTAGGTATTTTGGTCCTTAGGGTCTGCTGACAGCCTCTTACATAGATAGATTTATCTGTCACCCAACGGAGCCAAAGGAGTTCAAAGGCTTTTCTGTGGGACAGCACACACACTGGGAAGTACCTTGCAAAATCTGTGCCACCCTCCATGGCCTCAAGATTCATTCTGTTTTCCTCATAGGACTTCCCTGTGCTCCTCTACCACCTTCAGGGTTGATTCATGTTTACCTCCTTTGCATTGCTTCTATTCTTCTGCCTTCAGCACTGTCTCTCTCATCTTCCTCAGCTGACTCTTTAGTATGTTCATAGGAATGCCTTATGTCTACTTTGATTGTCCACTGGTCAGCAGTAGTTTTGTCCACAGCCCTGTGAATGTAAAAGCTCTCACTGGCTTTGAAACAGGCCTTAGAAGACAGAGACAATTAGCACCTCTTCAGTAGCCCTTAAAGTGTTTAAAAAGGTAATAGAAACAAAATCCTATGACTTTTGTTTGTGTAGCTCCTCCTAAAAAATGGGGAAGGTGAGAGGAAGTTAGGGCTAGTCCATAGTCTACAACAGAAATTAACTTTAATGGAAAGAATAATGTTTAGTATAAACCCAGGAAGCTGCACTGCATAGGAAATAGAGCATAAAAAGGATTTGTGCTGTGATGTTGAGATTAGAGAGAACAAGCAACATGAATTAGCAAGTGGAATGCAAATATTGTATATTCAAGTGTAACTTCAGTGTAATACTAGAGATGCGAGTGCCTAAGGAATTTGAGAGTCTTTAATATGAAAACTGCTGCTCTCTGCTGACTAGAGCCCACGCGCAGTGGCTTAGGTGGCCCCAGCTTGCATTGACTTTGAGCTGAGGCTTTCGCCTTACTCTTCTTTAGCAGTTTTTATTGCAGGAAGTGCAGATACTTTGCATTTAGGACAGCGACTTGTGCACAAGAACATGTGGAAGCTGACAGGTCTTGGCTTTGGACAGACAGAGCAATAGCTAACCAAAGATAACATAGGTCCTTTAGAGAGTGGTGAGTGGGGAAGAAAAGCAGATCTGTGAGGAAGGGAGCATGCTGTAAGCACAAACCAGGCCGTTTTGTTAGTCAGGTGAATCGGCAACTAGAGCCTACAGTCTCAGCCTTCTAAACTTCTTTTTGCACCTTCGTGCAAGATGAAGGAACAGGGCAGTAGCTAATGGAGATTAATCTTTCTAATACACCATGATTTAGTTTTAAGGCCTTCTTGCCTCCCTCATCATGGAGCTCAGAGCTGTATGTGTACTGCTGCACTTACAATAAAGCAACTACTTAAATGCTTTACTGAATCAGGGCCATGGTATACTAAAAGCTTTCTGTAGTTAGAAGGATTGAACTAGGAACTTCCTGAATGCAGACAAGAAAAAGGAGTCCTGTGTAACAAACATTTTGGAGGGCTCTACATGCTTTTTGGGCTTGAAGGAAGAAGTGTTCCAAACGTGAGCAAATTTTAAGCAAGATTCCTTTAATTCTGCAAGAATGGAGCCTATGTTTTTAAACGAAAGGCTTACGGTCTGAGCTTGTCTGTGCCTGTACAAGTCCATTGATAAATTTAAGGTCAGTTGGGTGATTGTCATTACCAAGCTCTCTGCTTGTCTTGTTCTGTGAGCTCGAGACTTGAATATAGACATGACATGTTTAGGACTCACAGCATATTATTCCTGCGTAGTCTTTCATTTAAAAGGTGTAATGCCATAGAAATTGTCTTCTCTCACCCTCATCATCTGCCCTTCCCCCTGTCAATAGTGTAGTTGCACTGTAGTGCCTTCATTTGGCTCAACAGCTATCTTCTGTGTGCATTGCTTTTCTCTACTTGACCCAAAAATCATATCAGGACTTCATTTTTGTAGTCATTTTGTTGCTTTTCCTTAAGGAAATTAATTCCTTCCATGTACAAGAAAGCCAACTTCTGTTTTCCACTTGAAGACTTTTTTAGGCAGAAAGGGGAGGAGGAATGAAGTGGTTAATTTGGGGGTTTAAATCAATAAATTCTAACTCCCAAAATACAGCACTAGTGCAAAGGGGCAAGTATGTAATTTTCTCAGTAGCAAATATAGCTATGTGTATCTAAATCCAAGCCATCCATCAGCTCTTTTATAGGATGAGACAGGGCTCAGAAATCATTTTCTGTTTAAGTACGTAAGATCAAACATATTTGTCATTTTAGCCTTCTCTTTATTCTATCTGATTTCAAGATCTTCAGACAGACTCTCTTTAGATGTCCTTTGCTTCAAGCTTCTGCTTTTATCACATTAACCACCCTTCATGAGCTTTTACACATCAAAATGTCTTCAGATACATTGTTGAAGGGAGAGTACTTGTGAAGACTTCAATAAGAAGTTAAAGAATCTGTGCCTGAAACTTTATACAAACACTTAGAGAAGAAAACACCAACACCAAAATAAAACCCAAACAAAACCCCACAGTGCTGCATTCTCATTATGTTTTTTCAAGCAGGAGAAAAAGGCATTTTCATTGTGCTTGAATACAGCGTTGTTAGTGTGCAAAATCCCAGGCGTGGTGAGCCATCTCCTGCCTGTCTGATTCTTAAGTTTTGGGGGCTTAATACTTTTGCCTTTTTGAACTCTTCCCTCCCTGCTGCACTAAGCAGATGGTTATACTGAGCTTTTTAGTTAATAAGACCTCCAGTTCACAATGGATTGCCTAGAGTTTTGCTCATCTGTATCTCCAGGGATGTGTTGGCCCTGCTTCTATCTAAGTTTTTGACTCTTGACCAGCAAGGAGAAAGGGCTGGGCTGTGCTCTCGGTGGTGTTAACTGAAGCCACAACTATCTTTTAAAGTTTATTTGGTGATTTCTTCAGTGGTTGCCATCACTTGTACTTCACTCGGACCTTGCAGTGAATGCTAATGAACATAGGACAACAGTAACAACACGTGTGTGGCATTAACGCTCTCTCATCCCTCAAAGAAGCAGGGCTGGACTCCGCTCTGGCTGGTGGGTGTGTTTGTACAAGGAAAGAGACTGTTTCCATCAGCAATGTGGGATCGCAAGTTCACCAGCACAGGGACAGGATAGTTCCAGGGTAACTATTTCATACTGGCAGTTTGCATACCAGTTACAATTCACTTGCTTCTAGAATAAATCTGTTATTTTTGGCATGACTGCTTGTAGTCAGACCAGAGCGTGCAAGGAGTGCTGGAAAGAAACTTCAGAAGCATTTTCAGGACATTTTTGTGCATATTCATGTAGGTGGATTGATGATAGGCTAACTAGCCAGCTGGGCTGCGCTACCACATGGTGGGGAAGTACAGCACCAGGGTTTGTAAAGTATAAAGGGGAGCTACTTTTTGTCCATCAGCATCCACGAGGTGCTGGAATCATGCTGAAACTCACATTGTGACACTGTGGTGTGTCAGTATGTTAAACAAGATAAAGCCCAGGCACTACACCTGCCTTGCCAGGTACAAGAGCCAAATGCATACAGCTTTCTCAATGCATTCTCCTGCATTTCCCTCAGAGTAACTGGGGAAGTGAACACTGAGCTATGTTTGAAAAGGATGTAGTTTAGTTCCTTGCATTTAAAACAAGCAAACAAAAAAGAAAAATCACACATACATGGTCCATGGTCATCTCTTAAGTTCTGCTGTAGAGCTCAGTGCAAGTGAATGCCTGGCATTTGTGAGCACAAGTATAAGCACTACAGTGGTATGGAAGGATCCACAGCCTTACTGTGTTGATTGCTTGTTTTTGGAGTAAGAAGCTATGCGTTGAGGAGCTTACAGTGTGATTAAACAGCAAGAGTGGAAGCATTTATGTTCCAGTAACTACAATAAACCAGTACCTAGATGGTCATTCACACAGGCCTTCCTGGCTAGAAAAGAAACAGGCATCTCCTGCATCTTTGGCAGAGATTTTCCTCCCTATTCTGTAGGTGTGTGTGGAGCACGTGAAGCCCCTGCTCTCAGCTGCATAGCCCAGGCCTCCCACACACTGTTTTCAAATCATGTTGCCTGGAGGAAGTGTAGAGCAAAGGTGTTATTAATCACTAGCAGCAGTTTTCCCTCAGCCATTTCAAATGTTCCAGTGCAAAATGTCCTGTAATGTCTCAGCTATTAGCAAGCAAGTCCCAGAATTACCAGTTGCCAATCCTAAGGAGTTCAGAAATTAAACACCCCCCAATATCCATATCCCTCAGCAGCAAGACTAAGACCATTACTTGCCAAAAAACTAACAAACACCCCACATGCTCCCAACTTGTCCAGGTTGAAAATAACACATAGATTAACAGCATCTGTTGCAAAGATTTCCCAGAGAATCCCGCTGGCTTGTCTGACACGTAAATCATTGCTGGTGAACTGTCAGATTTCTAGTTGTACCTCTTGGGACATCAGGAGAGCACTATAATATGGATGAACGTAAAGAATGAAAGAAACCAAAGGAAGTCTGAATTTGTTGCATAATTATTTGCTTTATAGCCAAGCTACACCTGGTCTAGTGGAAGGTGTCCCTGCCCATGGCAAGGGTTTGGAACTGGATGAGCTTTGAGGTCCCTTCCAACCCAAACCAGTCTGGGATTCTATAACCTCTGTTTTTCATAGTTTGATCATTCATGTCACTTAAATGTATTAGCATAGAACAAGAGAATCTCTATTTAAAGTATTGCCATAAATGAGACCCAAAGGAAACATCTTGTCTTAATGTAACTGCAGGGAGGGTTTGAACTAAGAAGACCTAAATGGTAAATTCAGTTGTCTTTCATTTTTGTGCTATTTAGAGACTTTTTCCTCAGAATGTCATGCTTTTTCAACTCCTCTTCCCTGTTAATTTGGGAGGTTAATTATGTGCTATAAGTGGAGCACCTAGCATTAATGATAAATAATTTACTGTTTGAAACAGACTGTGTTAACATAGGATAGGGATTGCAGTTAGAAACAAAAAGAAAGACCATTCAGTGGCTTCACAGGCAAGGACTCCTGGCATGCAGCTGAAAGGCACAGCAGCAAATCATGAACTTCAAGGATTGTTTTCTAGCAAATTTGAGCCTTGATTTATCAAAATGAGGAATGCTCGCTCCAGGCTTTTGACTATTTAAAAGGGGGTTGTTCTTGATAATCTGGTTCCTTGATTCCTGAAGTGGGGAATGGATGTGTCTGGGATGAAGGCTGGGAGGCAGACTGCTGAGCAAGACCTGTGGAAGGCAATTAAATGAGAAGTGCAGGAAGGCCATTTATTTTATTGCTTTTTGTTCTGCATTTGTACCAGATATTTCTTTCCTGGTTTGCTAAAAGGTTCTTTGTTTGATCTTTTCCGATAGCTGCAGGTGTGACAGCAGGAAGGCCACCACCATGGAAAGGGTGAGTAGTGCAGCAGCCATTACATTCTGACTGTACTTCTGTTGTTCATCACCACTCCTCAGGTTTGTTTATAGCTGCAAACAAATGTAATGCCAAATTGTATCTGGGAAAAAGCTTAGAACAGATCCCTAGGAATGTAGCTGGAAAGAGATGAAGGAAAGATATGCCTAAGTAAAGAAGGAGAAGCATTATGGTGAGCTTGCTGCATTAACACCAGTTGATCAGTCCTTTCAGCAGACTAACCCACTGCTAACAGTGCACACTGTACTCCTTACACTGTCCATTAGAAACATCATCTTGGCTTTAGGATCACATGCCATTTCTGCATTTTTTTTTCCTCCACATTTAAATATGCTTAAACTTGGAATGGCCTTGCTCTGTGATCTGTACTCCCAGTTAGGTTTCTGAGCAAAAAGTACATGTATGTGTGCACCAAAGGTTTAGTCTGGTCTGGCCCAGAAATTACATTATTTGCAGTTTGCTCTGACTACTTCTGACAGCAACGGCTCTGTTCTCCAGCTTGTCTCTCCTGCTGAGCATAGGCACCATGCTTCAGGCTGTGGAACAGAACAAAAAGCAGTTAGCACAGAAATCTGATGTGGGTGCATGTGTGTGGTGTACCAAGACAACCTGAGCAGTCTGTAACCAGCAGATGAGGTGCACAAGGTGATCTGGACTGGCTGGCATGGAGAGCTGTCTGTCTGACAGATGAATGCAGACACACAGTAACAGCATCACACAGTTTCCATCCAGATCTCAGTTTGAAGAGTTGGCCTCTGGGAATCATTTCAGTGAATTGAGCATGGAGTAAGGAAAGGCTAGGGCATGGGTGGGTATCCAGTCTTTTTAGAAGAATCCACTAACAAGCTGGAGGGAGAATCTTCTTAAGAAGCAGACAGATTGGGTTTTCTGAGTTAAATCCTCCAGTGCTTGCTCACTGGGCATTTTTTTGTATAAAAATTTATGCCTTCCTCAGTTTTCATTCTGCAGTTGCATTTCCATTTATATCTTCTTATAAGGAGTCATACCAGTTAAAAAAGGGGAGGAAGGAAACGAAAATGGAGAGCAAATAACTTGCAATAACGTAAGATAAAATTGTTACCTTTCAGAGGAAACGTGTGACACCCAGCACACTAAAAGGTATTACTTCCTTAAATAAGTCTGGGTTTGAATATCATACACTGAATGTTGTAGAAGATGAAATGCTAATAATCAGATCAAAAGTGGATATATGAGATGGGAGAAGAGGCTGGGAAATTGCTTGCCAGACAGAACAAAGAGGAGGACAGGAGTAAAGGTATTAGCTCAATTAAGGAGAAAGATGGTTGATGAAAACCTGCACTCACGGGAATAAATCAAGTATTTACAATATTAAAAAAGGAGACTTAAATCTATGGGCAGCTTTTCTTTGACACCTTCTATGCCAATGTAATCTAAAGGCTTCTTTGATTATGAATGGGTTTGCAAGAAGTTATCTGCAAGAAAAAAACATAACAACATTTAGCATCCTTTCAGTGTTTTATAAAGAGTTCCTCAAATGGATCTCACAGATGGGAAATTACTGTTATCCCTGCATTTTATGGACAGGAAGGGAGAACACTTGTGGTTGCCGCTTTCCCTGTTCTAACCCTCACCCCTCAGGGTAGTCCATGGCTCTCCTGGTACTTGTCCTCTTGCGGGCCAGCAGTGAGGCTATGAACTCTGCTTTCAAGACTGATTTCAGTGATGGAGCATTAAAGAAGCATTTTAGGTACCAGCCATCCCCAGTGCAAGATATTGGTGGATGCTTATGAAGCATTTTCTTACATCCCAGTCTGTTAACTTTTCATTAATTCAGGGATAGTTCTAGAAACATAAAACGTGTAACAATGGATTGCCTACACTATAACTAAAACTAAACCTAAAGTAACTATCTTAAAGCCCAGAGGCCCTCACTAATTGACCTGCCATGCTAATTAAGCAGTTTTGATCAGAAATAATTAACATAATCCAGCTAGACCAATTAGAGCACATGAAAACAAAAGGAATTAGAATGTTTTAGGAGCTTTAATTTTAAGAGTATCATTTGCAATATAAAATACCAGCTGATTCAGCAAAGCAAGCAGGAGTTCTGTGTTCAGGAAATAAGTTATAACCCACAACACAAGGAAATAGATAAACTGAAAAGCCATGACAAGACACTTTCTCTGTAGCAGTGAGAAGACAAGCAGAAAACCTTTAAAACTTATTATCACCTCTGGAAGAGGCAGAAGACGACAGAGTAGTGTGGCTGCTGCAGCAACTCTGTGAGAATGATCTAAGTGCTGGTCCCACACCACAGGCAGTGTGGATAGGTGAGAAAACACAGCCTGTGAGAAGCCTGTGTCTGAAATTCACCCTTGGCAGCCACTTCTAGCAATTATTATTTGTTATTTCCACTGCAGAAGATGGGAAACCTCAAATCTTGATGTCCTAAATGCAAAGGATGAGAGAAGGAAACTCTATTAATGAACTGAACAGTGAGGGATATGATTGCAAATGAAGTGAGAGAGCTGTGTGTGGAGATGGTGCAGTCACTTAATTTAGTTTAGGTAAAAACCATACTGAGACTTGAACCTGCAGAGAGGATCGGCAGGATGGAAGCAAGGCAGGGTGGAGAAGTCTGACTTGTAACAGCCGGGCTAGGAGGGAGGCAGCTCTCCACAGGATCACATTAAGGATTGCTTCTGGGCCATCCTTCTCTCTCACAGCCAGGAGCCAAGCACCATCCTTGCCTCGCTACTGAGGTGAGCTCCTAGATAAGATCACCACATGCTTTAATTAAACCATCTCAGTGCCTCTGCTATTTTCCGTGCTTTCAGCTGCACAATGGGGTGTCCTGTCCCAGGCACACCATCCCCAGGTGATTCCAGCCAGTTGCCAGTGATGTGGTGGTGCTGGACAGTGTGCCAGCATGCCTCATCTATAGACACCCACCTTCCTACAGAGTGGACGCCTGGGAGGGCTACAGAGCACTTGTTTTATTAGCAGGAAGAATAGCAAGGTGCTGTGATGATGCATTGTACGGATATGTTCTTCCGGTAGGAAGTTGTCTTGAGAATTGGAGCAGCTGCACACATAGACTGATTTTCAGAACATACATTTGGGTCTTTAGATCTTCACCAATTTGACCCCAGGGAGAGCCTTTAGTAAAACGCTGTATGAAACCTTTGTGAATGAAAACTCCCTATCAGGGAATATTCCATTTATAACTGCCTATTTAGGTATGTAACTGATGTTGGGAGGGTTGGAGGTTGTGTCCTTTGGTTTTTTTGTATTTAAAAAAACCCCACTCATACCTGTTTAACAAAGTACACTCCATGGGTCTAACACAGGGAGATGTCAGATCCTGTAGGAAACTAGGTAGGTGCTATCTTGGAACTTCATCTTCTCTTAATGGCACCAGCAAGAGATTTCCTTATGCACAAAATAAACAGCCTGAAAATCATAGAATCACAGATTTGTTTGGGTTTGAAAGGACCGTAACATCATCCAGTTTCAACCCCCTGCCAAGGGCAGGGACACCTTCCCCTAGAACAGGTTGTTCAGCCCCCAACTGTGTGAGATTTGGGCACTACACATGAAATATTCAGGGAAGCCTTTTCCTCCTCAACATTGACACACTCTTTGCTTTCTTGCACATCCCCAGAATTCCTGTCATCTCAGGGAATCTGGATTTCAAGGCTCAGATTCAGTTGGACTGACTAATTACTTGTGTTGTAATGATCAACCTGCTTAATTTATCACTTCTTTGAACATTTAATTAGCCAACGGTGCAAGACAATTAGGTTCTGAATGAGGATAAATTAAAATGCTAGCTTTGCAGCTTTAAGGATATGCAAGCCACCACCAATCACTGCTATGAAAATATCCAACAAAGCAGAGAAGAATGCAGAGATCTCAGCCAGGTTAATGATTCTGAAGTAACACAGCCTTTGAAAAGCTGACTGTGAAACGTGTGTGTTTCATCACACGTCAGTCTCTCTGTGCTGGAAGATAAAAACAAGAAGCTGAAAATGGCACTTTCCTCCTCCTCCAGGCTCAGCTCCAGGTCCCTCTGGTGAGTGAGGCTCATCAAACCACCTACATTCCCACTCCCCACCCTGGGTAGCTGAGGTACTAGCTCAATCCCTGTACACATCTGTTTGGGGCATAGTCGCATTTTGTTTTCCTATAAGCAAAGCACTAATTCATTTATCTTAGTGCTTTAAAACTGCTTTGGCACTGCCCCAGTAACAGGCAGTTAAATGTTCTTGAACAGATAGAGAATAATAGACCTGAATATAGAGCTTTAATAGGTAAAGTGAGCAGTGGAGATGGGTTAAGATTAGTAGTGAATGGAGGCGCTTTTGTACAACTAGCAGAAATGCTTTCATTTTGTGTGCTGTCAGTTGGTTTCCATGACTAAGGCATTGTAAGAAACTGAAAAGCACCACGGATAATACTTTCAAAAGTGCAAAGGAATCACAGGCCTAATTCTTGCTGTTTTTCTGAGAAATTAATTCTTAGTCCTGCACCTACAGCACACATTTAAGTGCCTTATTCATATTTTTATAGGGTTAGTATGGAAAGGATGAGACTCTCCATCTATGATTCTATATCTTTGTGTACCTCAACATCTGGGTCAAACCCATGATAGAAAAAATGGACTGTCCAAATTTTTGGTCTGTTTTAATCTCTGAGAGTCTTGGTTCTTGAGGTATTTATTCAAATAGTGACCTCATGTGTTTGTAGTACAGAGTTGAGGACCAGTGGATGTGTTTCTTTCCTGTCTATTGAATATAACTCTACAAATGCAGCCTCCAGGGAGATGCAGATGTGTTTGGAATATCCTGAAGAGCCCTGAGAGATGCCCACATACATCAAGATCAGGCAGCTATTGATACAGAAAGCAGAGGCTGCAACCAGTTTAATTCCAAATAATTCTGACTCCACTTTTCAATGGTGTCTTTAGTGCTAATTAGTCCAGTTTGAATTGTTTGCCCAAACTACATGATCATATCACTTCATTAGAAAGGCTTCAATGAAAGCAGAAAAAAAGTTCCCATCAGAAGGCTATCTGCACACATTATACAAGCATTCTCAAATTAGAGATAAAATTACAGCTTTCCTGTTACCATGAGAACAGCAACATTTCTCACAGCCCGTTAAAATTATTAACACAAGGAGCATATATCTTTTTAAACTTCAATATTATTTATCTAGGGTTGTGCAAACTTTGGTTGTGCCCACACTAACCACCATTAATCACATGTCAAGTGAATTAATGCCAGCATGGAGAGAGCCTGCACCATTTTTGGCCAATAGCTACAATTAGCTTTTATCCTTCTTTTGTCTTTTTTTGTACTAGCAATGTGTGGACATTACAGAAAAAACTGCTACAATGAAAAACCCACCCCAAAACCCAAACCAGAAAAGCTTATGTCTCCAGGAATCCTCCACACAGCACTTCATTGGTGGTCTAATTTAAGTGGTGTGGGGAAAAAGAATAGTGCGGAGGGCCTCAAAACACTTTGCTCACAGCCAGTACAAGCCACAGGTTTCACTATGGCATCAAGTCATCGAAGAGCTTGGGGTTGCCATAGCAATGTGCAGGGACCAGACCTGCTCAAGCAGGACAAGAGCTGCGTGTTCTCCCTTTGGCAGTCATTCCATCCTCTGACGCACAGGTGCCCTGTCCTCTCCTCCTCACCTTGGCAGCAATTTTAACAGTTTGTTTTCAACTGAGAGAGGGTGAGGAAAAGCCACTGTGAGCACTTGGGTCAGTGCAAGAAAGATTAACGGCAGGAGCGAGGGTGTGGACCAGAGAGCCTGCTGTCAGCATGTGCTGTCAGCAAAGCTGCCCTGATTCATGCTGTATTTCATGTGCATTGCATGTCCTTATGGCTCAGAGGAGATGGAGGGACATTTTGAAAATGAAGGATTCCAGCTGCCTCGTTACCTGCTGCTTGAGCCATCCATCACTGCTCTGGCTCCCACCTCGCTGCCAGCTCTCAGGTTATTCCAGGAGAAGTCAACTTATTTGGCCAGATGTCAAAAGGAAATAGAAGGTGAATTCCGGTGTGGGAGCGCACAGCTTAAAGGTGTTTCAGTCTTTCTTCATGACATGCTTGTTACTAGACTTGTGCTGCCATCCCAGGAAAGGACAGAAGAGAGAGCTGGGATTTCAGAAGTCAAATTCACAGAATTTCTTGACAGTTCTGATTCTCTCCTTTTGTTAAATTGCTGCCTAGATACAGTCAGACAGGCTTCAGAGCCTTAAGACTAACCATACTGTCTTCTGCTCAAAGGCAGGTGATGGCAGAAGCTGTGAATGACAGTGTGAGGGAGTGGTAGCACACCTTGGGACAAGTTGAACAGTTTCTGTGTCCACCTTGGCCTTGTGATCAGTGGGACCACTGCACACGTGCAAAGGTTGGGCCACACACTGTAGCCTTCTTTGCGCTCTGCAAGTACAGCATGAGGTACAAATCATCCTGGATTATTTATATTCCCAGATGGAAAAGCATCTTATGAATGGAGAGCAGCTCTCTAGCCCTCATTGAGCCCCATTTTTAAGTATGCTCAGGCATGAGGCAGAGCACTCAGAGTCGTTCCAGTACAGTCAGATTATACTTCACCTGTCCCCAAACCATGTGACATTAGATGTATGCACTTGGCCTGCATTTTACCAGTATCAAGAGTGCGTCAGCTCTGTATATTATCTGCGACGTTTACAACACAGCAATTTAGGCTGGCACTCCTCAATACTACTGGAATTGCTGAATTTTAAATGGCTTTGCATTACTTTGCCATCCATCAGATTTTCAGTTATTTGTAAACCCTTAATTTCTCCTTTAGACTCTAACCCAGTGCTTCCAGTAGGTTTGCTGCCTCATCTTCATCTTCTTGATCAACAGCCACTTGTTGTTTACAAACACAGAAGTAGGATAATAAAGGTATGTTCATACTAACTATGAGGATAAAGATAAGATAGAAGAATATCTGAATAGATGAAAATTGTTTTGAAGATAAGAAACGCCCATGAATTCTGGGGAAAATAATAAGATTCCAGAGCTAAAGTAAACCATAACAATCTTATCATAATGGGAGAAGAGCGCATTAAGAATTTTATTAGCAAGAACTACGAAAATTAGCTTTCTCCATTTTCATTTTAGAATCAGTGAACATTTTGTTTCCATAATAAAAACAGCCATGAAAAGAAAATTGGACACAGGGCATTACACTTCTTCCTCTGCAGGCGAAGATGATTTCTCCTCTCTCAGAGGACTAATAATGGACAATTGAGGCTCTAACTCTGGGGAGCACAGTGCATGTCATGAGTGTGCCATCTAACCCTCAGCTACCTGCACTGCATTTGATGAGCATGACTTTGGAAGAGTCCCACCTTCTCAGCTAGTCACACCAGGAACAGGAACCATCACGAAGGGATGAAGGGAAAAGTTTTCCTTTATTCTTTTCTGTGCGTTGGCTTCAAGTGAACCCAGGGCAAGATTCTGTATGCACACATGCTACAGTGCAGGACCTCCCAGCTGATGCTGACACTGCCTGCCCTCAGCAGTGTATAATAATAGAGATAGTACACAGAGGTTAGGAAGAAAACTATCTGTGCCATTCTGAAACTGCAATGAGAGGCTTTTTATGGCCTCTCCCCTGTCTCCTTTAATAATCAGATAAGGACCTTGGGATTGCAGAGAAGTAGCAGAAAAGACTCCGTGGATGAAGCTCAAGAGAGCAGAAAAATCCTGCAGACAGAGCCACTGGTAGACCTGCAGGGAGCAGAAATCAGCTGGGAACAGCTTCAGATATGTTCCTGAAACAGAGTGAAGAAACTCTGCTTAGCTTGACTGAGTAATATGTTCAGCCTAAAGAATCAGCACCTTTGGCAGTTTATGTTGTGACTCAGTTACTAGAGCCATTTTATTAATCTCTGGCAAAAAGTGTAAGTAGTACATTGTGTTTGGTGCAAGAACAGCTTCTTTAGTCACAGAAAGTGAGAAGGAATTTAGAAACTGGCTGTCAATCCAGCATTAACTTGAATTCAGACTCCTGGGATTTTGCAACATGACAGCCACTAGACCACCAGGAACTGCAAGGCTGTAGCTGGGATATGCTTCGGGCTTGGAGATTTCTACATCTTTAGCTTTTCTGAAACATTTTTTGCCAATCCACCTCAGCCACATCATTCTTTCTTAACCACTATCCTAGAGATATGGGACTTCAAGAATGCCTCATTGCCAAAGCCCAAATTGGGTTTGGGTTGGCTACTGAAGTCTCACTCTCTAGGATCTTTACTCCCATCTCAGTAAAATGTGCACAGCAGTTCAAGGACAAAACACACCCCCATGTTGTAGTGATCATTATGCTGCACTTTGAAGCCCATTTGTTACTTCTCCGAGCCATTTCTAATATCATAACTTTGCACGCTCACTCACTGTGAGAAAGAAAGCAGTTTCCAACATCCAAGCCTGAAAGAGTAGATGTGTTCAGTGACTGCTCCAATTGCATTGCCAATGAGTCGAAACAGTTTTTGCTAGGGCCATTAAGCAGACTAGAGGAACATTCATGTATGTTTAATGCTCAGGAAATCAGTACAATTGAATTCCAAGTATCAGAGAGAAAACGAGTAAAATTAGAAAGGTTGCTGGAATAAGCAGGGGAAAATGCGCACACATGGCTGGTGAACCTCAGCTTGAAAACCTGGCTCTGGGATTTTTTGCAAGTTTGTGTTATTGGGACTTATCCTGGGTCAGTTTAACCAGTCCGTTATTTTGGTATAAGCACTAGCTCTAAACCAGGAGACTGCATCCCAGAGCCACAACTCCCGTAAGGATGAATCAACCAGTCCAACATGTGTAAGATTTGATGTTAACTACATTCCTGGGTTCACAGCACTGGAGAGTTAACTGAACACGACTATGTCTTCACATTGTGGAGGCTCAGTGCCCAGATTCAGACAGGATTTAGATTATTAGTTGAGATGTAGTAGCTACTCAGCATTGTTGTAAGTACTCTGAGCTGGTACTGGACTAAGTCAGTTGATCAAGACTGGTTTTGTGTTCAAAGGTGGACATTGAATTCTGTGGGTTTCTGCAGTGAGACATGAGGCAGACTGATTGACTTCTAGGCCGTTACAGGACCATCCTGCCAATACCCCTGCCCTTTCATTACTTTCCTTCCTTTCCAAGCATGTAGAAAGACCTAAAATCCATTTTTTTCTCCTAAGAGCAGCTGTGGCCACTCATCCCAGGGAGGAAAGCCTTCCTTTGAGAATTTTTGCCAACATCTCATGCTGCTTCAGCACTATGCATTGGGTAAAAGCCAGTGAATTTCTTTCCAGGCCACTCCATGATGTCCATGAGAAGCAGAGCATATTTGCCCCACTGCTGTGCCTCCAAACCCAACCCACAGCACTGAAGACCATCTCATAGTAGTCAGGAAGCCTTGCATCCCCTCTGCTCTTTTTGGAGCCTTCTGCATTTTAAAGAAGTGACAGGTTTGACATACATGGCTGCCATCCCTTTGAACCATTAAACTGCGATGGATCTAGTTTATTGCCCTTGATTATGAGTCCTCTCTCTTCACTGAGCTGTAAATAAAGGCTTTTGACTTTAAACACAGCTCAGATATGTCATGATTGAAAACAGCCTGCTGCTCTCTCAACATGTTTATCTAATGTCTGCAGGAGTAAGAACAGGGAGCAGGAGAGCAGATGGTGCAGCTCTCAGTGCAGAGTAGTCTATGTATGCAATGTGTAGACATCCAGTATTTTCTAATGCAGCACTAATTATTATGTACAGGATTTTATTTTTAAACTGCAGCTTAAATAAAATGATTGCTTCAGACCACACAGGCTCAAGTGCAGCTGGAATTCTAGCAAACCTTTTCCCCAGACAGAAGAGAGAATCCCAAATACACAGGCTAAGGTGAACAGTAATGTGGGACAAAGCAGCAGGACAATAAGCTACTGAAGGGAAAAGGGATTTCCAGTACAACCTGTGACTGAAGAGTCTCCACAAGAAAAAGTTTCCTCTTCAGAAACATGGTGGAGTGGTGTGAGAGGGCTGGTGGGCTTTGAGAAGAGTATCAGTTGAAACTGCTCAAAACAGGGAAGAAGTATAAAGGGAAGCTGCAAAACTAATGAGGAAAACAACTGAAAACAAGAAGTGGGGTCTTTCTGGGAGAAAGGACCTGGGGGAAACAAAGGTGCTGACCACTTACCAGGTGGTAAGCAACTAGTAACCAGATATTCTTCCATCATCCAAATACTTGCCTCTTTCCCCTCCTGTCACATGCATTATTCAGTAGGAATAGAGTTGCAAAGATCTAATTAATCCTTTCAATTAAGTTAACATTTTCAGTACTTAATTCTGCAGTGTTTTGGACTGGTTCAATAAATAGCCTGTGTCACTTCTCTCCTTCTCACACAGAGAATCTCTGAAAGACTAAATAGAGCATGCTGAAATTGGTTTAATGGAAAGGTTTCCTTCAGAAGTTATCTTGGGAAGTAAGGAAGTAGCACAATGTCTATATCCCTTTGAAATGGGACTGGAAATTATTACTTATTTTGGTACAGAAGGGGCAGAGTTGGGGAATAGGGGAGGGGTGAAAAGAGTGAAGGTGCAGGCTGATGAGTGCAGGCAGGTCTGTGCATGGTGCTGTGCAGGGAAATAAAACAAGCTGTCCTTGTCCCAAACGGCTCATCCCCAAAAGCCATCCCAGATAGTCAGGGGCCCCTGGGCAGCCTGTGCCCCACAACACCTCATGTATTGGTGATCCACCAATGTGAAGACAGACTGAGAAAGTTGGGGCTGTTCAGCCTGGAGAAGAGAAGGCTGCGTGGAGACCTCATAGCAGCCTTCC
>WYDI02011334.1:0-48696 GCA_009867235.2 Psittacus erithacus
CAGTGAGCTTGCTGCACACTCTTCTCACTGTCCTGAGGATCTCGAATTCGACCATCTCATGATTGCTGCAACCAAGGATGCCCTGGAGCGTCACATTTCCAACTAGCCTTTCGCTGTTGGTGAGCATGAGGTCAAGTATAGCACCTCTTGTCCGCTCCTCTGTTACTTGCAGAAACATGGGCTATCCTAAGCTCTCACATGAATGGGACTCAGTTATGAAGGGCAAAGAGATTTTTCTCGTTACATGTAGATTCAGTGGTATTCATTATGCAGCATTCAAGTGCTGTCACCCAAGGAATTTTAGGTCTGGATCCTTCAGAGCAATCTAGGATCACAATAATTTTTCATGTTTCCAATGTTAACAGTGATCGATTAAGCATTTAAAAATGGTACCTTTGCTGAAGATGCTTCCAAATAACTAAACATTAACTGCTTGAGGAAAATAAGTTATGCAACCTATAAAAGACTTTGTCATTATCCTAGCTTAGCTGTTTCAGGGGTGTTAACAGGAACAGGCAAGATTCCTTTCCAGTTCCTGGAAACCACACTTTTTGGCAGTAGGCAATGCATACAGAAACACGTATATTTAGTCTTCTTAGGTATTTATAATTATCCTAGTCTTTAATACATACTGACAGAGAACGGTTACTGAGAACTAGAATGAACATTTCTCAACTTCCTGTGTATCTGAGGCAGAAAAACAAAGGAATTTTGTGGTTAGATGAAGCACTTCCTAATGAAGTCTTTAAAAAGAAATTGTCACACAGTGCTTCTCCTATGAACACTAATTTTGAATATTATTTTGTAAGTAGAGATAAAATATTTCTGCATTTTATAAGCTGGTATAGTGAATCTGTCAGCACTGATAATCAGTGACACTGTTTTGAGTGCAACAGACGGAAAGCTCATTTCAATGCTTTATTGGAACACAATTTAAAAGTCATAAAGGCAAGGAGGAGCCACAAAAGGACAATGGAGGAAATTGGTTTGGATTGGTTTGGTTTTGGGGAGCTTTGAGGAGGGGAGGGCGGGGAGAGAGGGAGGATTGTTTGTTTTAGGAAAGAAGTTATATATTTTTTACTGCATTATAGAAATGTGAGCAGAGGTAGTCATACCCACCATCTGGACCAGGGTATCTTTTAACACTTACTGAAGATGGCGAGCCAGCCTGTTTCAAACATTGCCCAACAAGGTCTCAAGAGCAGGTCCTTATGCTGCTCATACGGCACAGGACATGGACACATGATACAAGGACAGGAATAAAAATCATTCTACTTTGACTATACTGGTACAGTCATAGTGTTTATATTACTGTAATCTGTTTCCCTAAAAGGAAAGGGAATGACTGTTTAAATGATCAATAATCTTGCAGTAGGAGGATTTCTACCAGTATAATTAGCTTAGGAAGGAAAAAGTATACTCTTACATGATCTAGTTATTAGGCAGAGAACACATTTCATTGTATTTTAGGCCTAGGTTTACCTGTACTAAGATATTTATGAAGAATTATGTCCTATAAATAGCTCTTCTTCAAAAAAGTAAGCACTGCTAGGCTCTGAGTCATGCATTTCTCTAACAATGTAAATATTAAATGACAGGCTTTAGGTGAGTGAACAATGATCTTAATCAGCCACATTCAGTGGACCACAGCATTATAATTGATCTTGTTCATTATGTATTACTTGGCATTAGACAAATTGGAAGTATTTTCTGAATTTGCCAAACACAGCTAAGGTCCCTTCTCCATAACTCCTTCAATTAATCACATATAGGTGGTGACTTGTATATTGTATTTTGGGTTATTTATCTTCACAGCATATCACAGTTTATAATAAATGAGTTCACAGTATAAATTTTCATGCAAAGGAAAGTTTCAAATATGCTAACAACTTTCATATTTTGTACATTCAAGTAAGCAGCTAGAGGAACTGGACCAAAAAGAGGCTCAATAAATGTAGACTCTTAAAATTTATTCTCATATAAATCCTCAGGTGATGCTTTAATTCTGCAGTCCACAGGCAAATATAGTGGAAGAGACATAATTAAAGTGATGGGGTAATCTAACAGAAAATAAGATATTCCAGTCTTTCAGATTACTCTGTTATCAGCACAGTCTATTCCAAGTTTTATGAGATAAACAGATATATGTTACAGCTCATGCTAGTAACTACTAGCAATAAAATATACTCATTGGGAGCAAGTCCGGGAGGAAACAAGCATTTATTTTTCATTAAATGGGCACTTCAAGATATGCTTACCCTCATGATTTGTACATTTCCAAGTTTCCTTGGAGGCAGTTTGGAGACCGTGCCAGGAGCTCCCTGTTCCTCAGGTCCCACTGCTGGAAACAGACACGAGTTCACCTTCTCTGTTGCCAAGTCTATGCTCATCAGACTTCATTAATCTTGTGCCCAAGGCTAGCCCTGCTCCTGACACACATTTCTATTCCACATCGGAAACACAAGCAGCTAGCACAGAGATTTCACTCTGACAGCATTAGACTGTTTTGCTTCCGAGTCCTAACATATCACACATCATATTGCTGTCAGCAAATGGCTTTCCTGCCCTATTTCAAAGCATGCCAAATAGCATTTTTAAGATAAAAAAGTTGCTTCATAATGGTAATATCAACAACATAATAAGCAACCTCTTCTTCCCCAGGCTCAGTTACTACTGTCTGAGTGTGTGCATCGCGTGTGCTCAACTCTTTGCCTGTCTATATTCAAGGCTGAGTTTAACAACCAGTCAGGTCAACCCCTTGTCAAGAAACATCAGCAGGTTGACACTAAACTGAGTATCTGCTAGCAGAGCATTGTTTTGTTCTGTTGAGTGACAGTCACCCAGCATACAAGGAGTATGAGTCAAACTATTTTAGAAACGTATTAGCACAAATTCACAGTAGCAGCACTAGATCAACCAGGTTTACAGATTATACAATCCGAGTCATTCTTTCTATCACAATTGCATCCTTATATTTGCTTTTAAAAAATTATTTTAAAAATAGCATATTTTAGGATCTTCCTAGCATTTTACAAAGTGCCATGAATTAGTGGTTTAGGGTCACTCAAAGAATCAAAGGTATTATCAAAAGCAGTTTTAATATGAATTTATAAAAGTGCAAATTAACAAAGTTCTGTGGTAGAGTTCACTGTATTATTTACTACATTGATGAAACATACAAAGGAAAATAAAGTTAGAATTTATTTAGAATGATTTACAGAGAGACCAACAATGCAAAAAGGGAGAGCCACCCACTGAGTCACGAAGTTCAGAGTTGATCCCCTTGCTTTCTAAACTCCTGATGGAGCTTAAGTGCAGCTTAATCCCATCTTAGTCCCAACTTGGTCAACAGTTTATGTCTAAAGTGTTACATGTGTAATCAATTAGGAATGGCCAAAATACCACTGTCTGAGTTATTAGCAAAAGGTGACCTTAATAGGACGTAGTAGAAGTACCAGCTCACCACAGATGGGAACACATTCAAAGGATTGTAACTTTGGGATTCTATCTATGAACACTGTATATTCCACTCATTAGTGGATGCATTTCAGTATGCTAAGTTCTCTGCAGATGGCGTACTTTATTTGACAAAATTGCTAGAATATCATAATTTAAATAGTTATTTCTCCACCTGTCTTGTTCATGTTCAAGTATGCACAACTGCAGTTTGCAACACATCAATAATACAACATTTATCCCAAATAACTATTTAAACACACATGTCCCAGCTTCTTCCATATTTTCCAAATACAGAGCACAGCTTCTCACAGTAAGTTAGGAGGAACTCTTAAACCAACATTGGTATCTTAACCTATTTGTCAGTTTTCATCAAAGACTCCCAACTGGTGTCTAGCTTCTTGCAAAGTGCTCTGAGAAACAGTGCCAGTGGCAAATACAGCCAGGTTCCTTACAATGTACACAGACTGAATAAAGCACTGGGCAAAGTTGTTTTCACATACAGTTATTCTATATCAGGAATTTTTCAGCTCTTTAATAGTTGGGAAAAAAGTCAGATTCCACAGCCACACGGTGCAAAGGTTCTTGGCTGATGCACATGGCATGTTTTCACATTTCACAACTCCTGCAACTTTGCGTTTCTTTTTAAAAATGTAGTAGACATCAGCTTCTTGTTTTAAATTTGGTCACATTTTCAGTGTTTTATGTATGGCTGCAAGAATTCATCTTTTATTTTCCTTTTAAAAATGAGAGTTCACAGTTAAAGCAATTAAGTAAAATGGAGTGGCACATGCTAAACTGTGTTGTCCTTTCTGCAGCTATACTACACTGAAACTCAGCTGTATCTCCTATTCC
Organism: Psittacus erithacus; assembly: GCA_009867235.2. NCBI lineage: Eukaryota > Metazoa > Chordata > Aves > Psittaciformes > Psittacidae > Psittacus > Psittacus erithacus. Next base: position 4,312 of record WYDI02011334.1, read on the forward strand.
TGATTAATGTCAGCATGACATGTCTGAGCTTCACCAGGTACAATTTTAAGTCAAGTTCTGATACACATTTTAATCCAACCAGTTGCAGTAAAACAGCCACACTGTATCTGGCCATCAAGAATCTCTGTTATTGGGGGCATTTGATCATAATATACCTAAAGAGACTGATACAGCAGTAGTGAAATGCTGGAGTATATAATTTGTCTTATTCCATCAGTTAAACTGGGATGAAACATTTTTAATTAGCAGGGGCATAGGGGAATCAAATTATCAAATTTTTACATTTAAAAAAATCAATTTTGAAGAAAGCTATTTTACTTAAATAGCACACAGAGCACTGGCTTTGTATATGCTATTCTAGCCTCCCAGTATAAAACCCCCACTATTTGTGGCATATCAAAATGATACAGCATTCCTCATTTATTCTGCTTTTTACTTTTATTATTATTGTAAACAAACCAAGTTCCTTTGCTAAACAGCTACAGAATAATCAGCACAAAATGGATGGTTGAGACTTAAATCTGTGCACGAGCATGAAATATTACAACTGTTTTAGCAGAGGCATAACATTATAACAAAATATAATTGGGTTGAGACTATTTTGACTATAAACCAAATATAAAATATTATTTATGTTCTTTAGCCTTTGCAGTTTAGAAATATATAGTATAAAATCAAAGCAAAGCATTCAAGATCCCATGACACACTAAACTGCCTGAAAATGACATGAGTATCTTCTGCACAATACTTACCTATGCATCCTTTTTAAGATAGATTATTGAAGTTACATGACATATTACAAGGCACTATAACTGCAAATATTTTCTTTAGAAGCAGCTGCAGAATCTTTTTTTAGGCCACCTATAGTTCTCTGTTGCTATTATATAATTAATCATTTGAGTACATGTAAGATTTATTTTTAATGTATACTAGATTCTGGTTTCAATCATACCACCATAATTTCCAGATTATAATTAGGCCTCTCAACAGCCCATGTGTTTGTATGAAAACTGACTTTTTATGGTCTCTCAATTTCGTGGGAAAATTAAGTATTGATGCAACTTCTTTACTTTTTAAATTGTTCAAAAGTATTCCCAAAACCTCAAAATAAAATACTAATTTAAAGCCAGAACAGGCCAACATAAAGAATTACATGCAGTAAATATCAGAAAAACAAAAAAAGTAATTACGAGTCTCTCATTGCTTTGAAGACCACCACAAATACACAAAGCTTTTCATATGCATGTCATGCTATAGGAAGGTCAGTGGCTACATGTTTGGAGTACCTTCCATAGCTTAGCTGCTCTCCTGCAATAGGTTGCTCTAAAGCATTTCAGGAAATAAAAAAATAAAAAAAAAAAAAAAAAAGGCAAACCCAAAAAAACAAGAGAACACTTCAAGAGTTGTACAATAAGTAGAAAGCTAAACTGAGTTAGCTAGATTGTGCAATTAGCCATTCTTGAGGCTTATATAGTTCTCAAGAAAGTTATGATTTTACTGGAATTGGATCAAGTTCTGTGATGAAAGGACAGTCAAACTAGGATTCTTCTCCAAGCAAGCATCTACAGACAGTCATCCTGAACAATACATTCTTGTGTACACACAAAAACACTGAAGACTTTTCTGTACGAAGACCCCTCCAACCATACTGCTAGAAAGGGACTGCTTACCCTACACGGCCAGATTCTTTCAGCTACCTGGCTTATGTTAGAACAACCTTCATTAGCTAGTTTTGCTGTTTAGGACTTCTCTTGCAAAGATCTCTTCAGATTTACCTAAAACTAAATCTTTATCTTCCATTAACCTTTTACTCATTCTGTATGTAATGCTACGCATCTCATGGATAAGATTTGTCCTTCCTGTGATATCAACCATTCACCACCCAATGAAAATATGAGTTGTTAGTAATGCTTTGGAAGGCCAGATTTCCAGCAAGTTTTATCTGCATAAGGCTCAAGTCATTACAGAGAGGTTCTGCAGAGACAATTCCAGCAGTGTTTCTTGGTAGAGGCAACCTTGACAAGTGACCCTCAAAATGCATTGTATAATTGTTACCAAAGACTTATTAACACCTGTTAGTGACAAAAGGAAAAGTTACATTAGTATATATACATATATAAAAAATATATCTATCAGATGATGTTAGTTCAAGGAAGAATTTTAAATAAAACCATGACAACGTCGATCAGATTTTTTTTTTAAAAACTCTGGAAACATGCAAGGTAAAACCAGAACATTCCCACCCTTTGTTTCAAAATGATTTTATATCTCAATATAAAGGAAAAAGAATATATTCAGTGTCAAGACTGCCACCTTGGCACATAACTTTTAGAATAACTTAAATCAGAAATTATAGTTGTTTGTTTTTTGGGGTTTTTTTATTTCCTTTAGGTAAAAATGTTATATACAAGTCCATGGCAAGGAAAACATCTCCTTAGAACTGAATTCCTAAATTCAAGACAGAAATTCTCAGAAGCTGTATCTATAACCCTACTAAAAGGCCACAGGCCAGGGATTTACTGATTCACAGGTACAACTGGCTCATGTCCAGCTTGCAAAGTGCAAAGTTTCTTTGTGACATGTTTTTCTTAGAAACAGCTGGTCAAGAACACTCCAGAACAGAGTCAAAAATCAAGTTAGCAAATAAACAGTATGGATGATCAGGATCCAGTGCTCCTTATCAACGTTTTTTGTTTAACTACACAGATGTTGCCCTACAAAGTTCAGGAGCTTGCTTTTGCTGTTGGTTTTGACAAATTAGAAGTTAACTTTCTTATCAAAAACTTACCTAGTCATGGTGACTTTTTCTGAACATAAAAGGTAAATAATGTTGGTTTTGTGTATGTAAACTTCACTACATTGTAACTCGCGAATAATTATAATTGTGGTATTAATGGATTATGCAAATCAATAAAATAAGTATATAGTTTATCATCATGTTGTTTCCAGATATAGGATCAATGAGCATGAATATATGAATTCTTGCTTTTCAGAACAGATTGACACAAACGGTTTTTATCTACTCAGTCACTGGTTCTTCACATCCTAAGCAGGCAGAGCTTTCAAAAGAAGTATTTTTTCAGTCAAAACCAAAACAGAAAACAGAAAAGAATCATAAAACACACAAAGACAACACGTCTTTTCAAGAAGACTATCCACCTGTATGCTTACTCTGGATTTCCAGTCCCTCATCACCAGCAAAAAGACAGGCCATGGTCTTTACTGTTTTACAAACACAACAGACACAACAGGTGGTAATTTCAGAATACCATAACCACTAGAGCATAATGCTGCATTGTAGTTGTATAAGCTTAGAATTTTCCTAAGTAGGCATTATTTTTTACGGTTCATTAAATCACACGGCACTTTTCTGAATTTTAAGATTAGTTTACAGCAAGAATGAAAGCTCAAAAGAACATAAGTTACTTTAATTTCAGAAATTACTTTGGTACACTGACTGTAGGGTTAATTCAATGCACAGTCTATGCGTAAACAAAAATCAACACTGCTTCTTAAAAAGATGCCATAGCCATGCTGCTTTCTGAATAGCTGCTCCCAGTGGTCTTAGCAACAGTTCTGGAAGTAAAGCATCCAACATCCAATTATTAGATCTACAATTTATTTATTTACTGGTACAATTCAGCAGATCTGACCAGGATGATTCATAGTATTTGGAAAGTGATTTCTAACCAAAATCTAACAAACTTCACAAAATTTATTGTGTGGCAGTTGATAGTGAAGAGCTTCAAAATTGGACAGCTCATGTTTTAAGTTTCCAAGTTTTGGAATTATTAGTGGGCTCCATTATAATTCTTAACAAGCTGCTTAGGATCCAGTAAGGGAGCAGAACATTTGGTTCCCTACTATTCTGCAAATATTTGTAATGTTTTGACTGCATTCATACAGTAATCCATATTATGTACTGCAAATACATTCAATTACATCCTCATTATAAAACTTCTTTTCATCGAGATAAACCATGTTTTATCCAAACAGAGTACTGCATGAGCCCTCAGAGAGAAATTCAGTAGAATTGTACAACTTAATACCATTAATACATATCTCAGGTAAAATTCTGTCCTTACAGAACTATCTCAAAACACACGTGCTATTTCAATGTTACTTATATGATCAGAATAAAACTTAGAAGGGATTTGCATGGTACAAAGATCTTGAGTGCTTCTGAGTTAAAGAAATAGGGAAATTTCAGATATTTGTCATAATAACATATGATTCAAAGATACAGCTTAGAATAAGTAGTTTGACATAAAGATTCTTTCAAGCACCAATGATAATAGAAAAAATCTAATGATATGAATCAATAAAAGCAAAGTTTCAAGCTACAAGAAATAACCTATTATTCAACAGGCTGCACAATTGTGGATGGATACGCATATTTACGTTTAAAATACTCCTATGCATCTTTTGGTATTTCTTGTTTAAACTACTTTCCTGTACTTTCTAGAAATGTTTCTATTTCTGTAATATAAATATTCCTAAAAAGAAAATATTTACCTAAAATCATTTAGAAAACTACTATTGAAATTAATGATTTTTTTTCTCCTCCATTTCGACCTTTTAGTCACAGATCATGAAAAGCATAACAGGCAAATCTGTAATTTGGCCTTCAGCAACTTTGGAAAATAAGCACAGGAAACAGTCAAAACCTATTCAGAATTTCTCTGTACAATGATTAGCTGTTAATTTTTAACATGGTTCACTAATGTTAGCCTGAAATATAAAGCAAAGGCCCAATCCTGTCTACTTTTGAGAAAATATAAGTTTTAATTTTACTTAACTAGAAACCATATTAGAACCAAAATCAATTAAAAATTAATAAAAGTCATGATACATTAGTATTATGTTAACTAACAATGAAGGCTCAGTAAAAAGAATACAAGGCAAAGAATAGAATAGTGCACTGTGGTTTTATTGATGGCAGCAATGACAATTTGCCTCTTTCATATGTAAAAAGTATTCAGCTTCATATAACTAAGAACTTTTAAAAAGTCTCTTGCATTGTCAGGTCCAAATTCCTTCTGCTCACATGAGCTTTCTTTGTTCTATCCTGTTGCTTGGAAAAAGCCAGACTTTCTTCTAGAAGTCTTCAGCAAGTTGGAGCTGCCAGTGAATCTCCCCTCACCCCAAGAAGGTTTCTAAATGAGAAAAAATAAAATACAGTAGGTAAGCATAAAACCTCTCTGCTTTTTGTGCAACATACAATTTACTGTTATTTTTCTTCCTCCAAAAGAGCAGGTATCTCCTTTTCAGCACTTACAGAGATAGAAGTCTTGCAAAGAATAAATCAGAAGGCTGCACTTCAATACAATAAGTATGATTGGTTTTATACAAGGAAAGAACACTTTCTGGCAATGACTTCTCACAGAAATGGGGCTTCCCCATTGCTAAGGAAGGACTTCAATACAGATTTTATAGCAAGTGTGACAAGGTGTAGATTAATTCCACCATTGAGCAAAGGAAGACCCAGGAAACAGATAATAACCAAGTACTCATAAGTTCACACTCTTAGGTTCTTTCAGGCTCTTCCAAAAGCTATGATCCTTCAAAACACTCATTTCTGATTACTTGTTCCCCTTCTTTTTCACACAATCATGACATCCTATACAGGAAGTGTAAGCTCAGGATGTATTTTTATTACTGTTAGATTCTAAATTATAGTCTCCTGATTCTCTAGAAGTATCTTATTTTACAGACCTGTTAAAGCTAGTATTTAAGTCATACCCTAAACAACCTGCAGTGGGTGGAAGAGCTCTGAATGCAGTGCTCTGATAAAATTCGGTGTTAGTGTTTTCTACCTCACACTGCTAGATATTCATAAAAGATCATTTCTAGATCAACTGCAACCACAGTGAGGTACTAATTACCCCATACTTCTGTTACTTCACCTTACCATGACTACTCTATTGCTCTGTCTTCAAAATAAACACCAATTCAAGACTTCTTGTAAGTCTGTAGCAATTGTTCTTAATCCCAAAGCACAGAACATTGTAGCAAGAAGGTCTTCAGAAGGAGAGAATCACAGAATGGTTTGGTTTGGAAGGGACCTTTAAAGGTCCTCTACTCCAGCCTCTTTATCCTGGTTTTATCTGAGATAGAGTGAATTTCTTTCCGGTAGCAATGAGCAGGGACATCTTCAACTATATCAGGTTTCTCAGAGCCTCGTCCAACCTGACTTTGAATGTTTCCAGGGATGAGGCATCCATCACAGTATCAAAATTCTCCAGAATGTATTGATTTGTAATATAAAACAATCATCGAGGGCTGTCTCGTCAGGGAAAAAAATAAAAATCATTTCACATAATACAGAGTTACTCTCCCTCAGGAACAAAGGGTGTCATCTGGTAAAGAGGTAAAGTATCCTTCTGTGGCAAATTTTTGTGTCAGTGGATCCCTTAACACTTCCCCTAATAAATCACGTCATTTTCTAACATGATATCAAAACCTTCAAATAAGAAGAATATACCACGCTCTCAAGAGCTCTAGGGAATAAAAAGGAGGAAAAAACCATAGAAATCCGCTTCTAGGAGCTGGCATGCATTATTCCTGAACTTTTACATGTCAAGACATTAAAGCTACACTGTTGTAAAAGTCTGGGTAAGCTGAAAGCAATTTAGAAAAGGAATATGATTGATTTTCTGCCTACATTTAAAATCAGAGAACTAATTACATTCACCACTTATTTTTGGAAAAGCTTAATAGATTTTCATTACTGGTTTCTCTCTAATTCCACTGTCTTCATCCAGTACCTCATTAGGTCAAGTGTAATGCAGTTCAAAATGCAACTGAAGTATAAGATACATGGTAGCATGAGATATACTATGGGGAACTACAAGCCATACATGATACATATGTCCACCACAGTATCACCATTGCCACCTCCTCACATCACTTTACCTATCAAACCAAATAATGGCAGCTACACTAGACTCTACATGAGCTTCAAGAAGCAAATGTAGCAGGTGAAAGCCTGTCTGTACAACACAGAAAAAGTTTCTGTGCTGTTCTCTACAATATTTTTATCTTCAAGAAGACTTGCAACAGAGTGTTCTCAAACTGAGGAAGAATTTTTGACACTGTTCAGAGTTAACTGCAGATGCCACACTCCTGAGTAGAAAAGAACAAGCTGTTCAGTTTTCCAAACGTTCACTAGAACACAGTGGCAGAGGAAAAAAATCCCTATTACAAATTCTACCCAAAACAAAGGGTTGCTTCGACTGAACTAACACAGCTTAAGTAGCATCATCCGACCTCTATACAAAAGATACATCTTGCCTCTTTATTTTCTTTTCCTACCTGAGTGATCCTAGTGTTTCAAGAATCTAAGACCAACTGAGTATCTTGACAACTTCTTTTTGGTGTTTACATCCCATAGCTGTTACATTATTTTATGGTGAAATGTAGCTGAGTTTAATACTGGAAATTTTCCAAATACATACCAAAACCTGATAAAGCAGCTAATTAAACCAGCTAGATTTAGCAAATCATGTTAATATAAAATACACTAATGTTCTAATCTACTACATTTTAACCAGTTAGAGATACTAACTTCACTTAATTAAAGTTCAAGACAAATCAGTTATGGCAGCCAAAGAAGATGGCAGTGAATGCTTTGATCTAGAGAGTTGAATCTTCCTGTCAAGCAGTAACTTGTATCTTATAATGAATTGCTGTTTACAGTGACATCTATTTAAGGTATGTATAACTCTTACAATATTTGCTATTTGTGTTGTAGAAAATAAAGTACATAATATTCTAACAGTTAGCCCTACAGAAGTAAGCAATATTTACTAGGGTTAAGCTGCCACTGATTGTACACTGACCTGGGTTAATAAATTCAGATTTGGATGACAAATTGGCACTACCTAAATTGAGCAGATGTTGAATCAAACAGTCCTGGGCCAAAAGAGGACAGAGAAAATACCTCGATTTATCAACTGAGGCAAAGAGTTTTAAATTATGATGGAAAAAAAAGGATATATCTGGAAGTACTTTCCGTAAAAGATGTACTTTTTAAAGCAAAGTAGTTGCTGAAAAAATATATTTAGCTGCATAATACATTTTCCAACATATATCTTCTTTCCCCACCCCTTCACTTGGAGAACACAAAAGTATTTGAACTGGGGCAAGGGAAGGGCTGTAACTATGTATTTTTTTTACAACTTTATACCATGGATGCTGTTAGAATCTCCAAAGCAAGGTATAAGAACACCTGCAAGGAACAACCACCTGCGCCTTAGAAAGGTTGATCCTTACCTGCCAACAATTTATTCACTCTTCTTGAGATACAGGAGTTACCATCACTCTCTCTGGATGTCTGCCTCCCCCCCCACCTCCTCCCCAGCTGACCAAAGCTAAACATGATTTTCCAGATTTACACTGTAAAATTAAGAGAAATGCCAAAAATACTATCTAAAGACAAAAAATACCCTCTCTCAGTGCTGCCTGCACTGAGCACGTTTCATTCAGCTGATCACACTGACACTCCTCTGAGCCAGCTGAGCTGGTTTAGAACTCAGCTCAGCGCATATGCCAGAATTATTTCTGCATAAATTAACTGATGACATGTTTATTGATAGTGATTGATACAAATACTTAAAATAGAAAATTGAATGATACAGGCAAAAATAGCATAATTATCACCTTGGCTAGAGCCAAGAATAAATTTTGCTCATAGATTGCCAGTACTCTCCCAAATGAAAAAAGTATTTTAGCACACGATCAAAAAGTAAAATCATACATTATTGTATCTCAGAAATACCAAAGCTGCAGAGATCAGCAGCACCTATTAAACCTACTGACCGTGGAGGACTGGAACAAGGAAAGGAACTAAAAAGAGCTCCATAAAAAACAGACTGGCTAGTAGAAAAAAATCAGATTCAAGACAAAGCCACACTGTCAATGTACATCAAATAGCATGTGGCTTTACAAAGCTTGCTTAATTCAGGATTGAAAGGTAAGGATTTAGAAGATCCCCGAGTAAAATGAAAGCAGGACGTCATACTTGATTTCTTTAGTAAAAGGATTATAACTGTTTTATCTGGCTGGCCTTTTTACATTTCTGAATGTGCATGTGTGGTGTATTTTTTGAGGATGATATATAATATCTTAATTTCTGCTAATTAAAAAAGCATAGATGCAGGTATACCCTCAAGATTCAGAACACAGCAAACATTCTTAGGCCTTGTACCTCCCCATTCAGTGACAAGCTCACAGATAATAGGTTTTAGTGTTGCTCATTCTCTTTCCCTCACTAAGTAAAAAAAAATAGAAAGAATATTTACTCTCATAAATGGCTCATAAAAAGCAGAATATGGGACCCTGGACAGAGACATACAGTACTAAGTTCAGTAGAGACTGCAGCCACTTATTTCAGAGAAGAAGTTGACCCAGTATAAGTGAATGAGATGCTACTGCTCTCAGGTGAAAAAGTACCAAGTAAAAAGCTTGCGCAGATGACTTCAGTCCTTACATAAAGCAAACTTTAAAAGCTATTTAACAAAGTGTTTCTATTGCCTTCCCTCTCCCCACAGCTATATCAAGCTTCTTCCTATGGCCACAACACCCTGAGAAATACAGGTATCCAACTTGTATGTAAGTAAACCGATATCCCTGAAAAAATTTAGAAGCAATATGCCAAACATATCTTTCATGTAGGTGACTGCAATAAGTGGTTTTTTAAACTAAAAAGATAGAACCATAAAACTTTCACTTAAATGGTAAGACACTGATTTAACATCAATAGTTCTTCGTAGGTGTAGCTCCACATAAACAGATTGCCGCTATTAAAACAAAGTAGGTCATACATGTGCTGTTGCTTAATACTTTTTTTTAAGTGATAAATGAAGTGTTTCTAAGAATTGTAAGTTGTCTATTTGCTTGTAAACCAGTGATTACTGTAATTTATTTCTCCAAAATACTTATCACTTGCAACCCAATACTTATGATTCTTACACAGCCAACTACTGGCAAAGTTGCAGAAAGTCCTCTCACAAACTTCATAAAGACTGAGGGACACTTAGGTACAGAACAATTCAGATCTACTTTTCTTGAAATCCAAACCCGTAAATAAAATAGCAATATCATATTTACCTTTTATTTCTTATTAATCAGTTTCTAGCTCTTGGAGGTTGATAAAATTGTTGAGTAGGTCGTGTGGACCGTCGTGGCTGACCATCACCTCCTCTGCGGAATTCTAGAGTTTGCTCATATGTTTCTTCTTCATCCTCCTGCAAGTATACAGCATTGTTTTAAATGGATGAGTAGGAAAACACATTATACATGAGTAGGCATATACATACATACACACAACACAGATACACACATATACATGTACGAATAAATTCATGCATGTGTAGCAACTGCTGCTTCTATACTGATGACCACAATAAAATAACAGAGATAATGGGAGTGGGTTTTACAAACTTAGGAAAGCTAACAAAAAGAAGATAGAGAATCTCAAAACTCAATCCCCAGGGCAGCAGCAGAAGTTAGCAAGTATCTGTGGAAAAAAAACCTCCAAAAGCATATACATTAAAGCAAAATTATTTTCCAAAAGTCATACAGGCAACAAACTCAAGAAGTGGGATAGCCTCGATAACCTGCCAGAGCAAGAGAAACACCAGCTTTTGGGAGTTTAGAAATGTGTGTGGAATGAAATATAAGAACTGGGAAATGGAAATGCAAGGAACAGCATCTGATTATGCAGGCTAAAAACACAATCTGAAACAGTGGATAAAAATCTGTGATGCAGTAATAATGAAAAAAGCCTCCAAGTATAGTGGACAGCAATTTAAATATGAATTTGCTATGTGCAGCAATAATAAATATAACCTCCGAATGATGAGAGGAGAGGCAATTACATATTTGCAATAGTGCATTCACTCCTAGGCACTTCAATACCAGAAAGGTATTGACAAATCACATGGAATTCAGAAGGAAAAAACAACCACAAAAAATTACCAAGAGATTAAAATAGCTACGTATTTACATTGGTCAAGAAATACTGAAAGGAAAAACATTCATCTGATGGAACATTCGAATGTGGTACACATTAAAGATGAAGAACAATTTGAAGAGCATTAGAGTTGATAATGAAGAGAAATAGAAGATAAAATTATAGGCTGAAAAAAATAAAAGAAGTTTCTGAACCCGAGTACGATTGTCAAATGGTGTCTCAGGGAAACAGTTATAACTTCATTTCTCTTAATATTCTAACACTGCACTGGAGAAGACACCAAGTCTAGAGGGAACATGCTGTGAGAAATCCTCTTTAAGAAAGAGTACTGAGTATATAACTCTTAATTCCCTTTCATTCACAACATAGGAACATACAGGGACACAAACCAAGAATGTTCAATGATTCATTAAAAGTTCATCAACAATTTCAATACTCAGAAACTGTCTTAGAGTGCAGCACACATATAACAAAGAGTAAGCAAGTCACAGCAATAAAATATATCACTGTAAGAGACACAAAGGAATATCTACAGCCTAGCTTTCTGTTGTAAAAAGTCAGCTCTCACTCAAGAAACATATCTTTCTGAATCAGCTTGAGTATCAATAAACATGCAGTTTTAACAATAACAGTTACAGACAACCACATTCTTCATAGTAAGGCCTCCTATTTATAGGGCATGTCTGTGGTCATAGCTATATTTCCAGAACAGATTAAGCCCTACTACAGAAAGTCTGTAATAGCTGTAGAAGAAAACATATTTTCAACACAATTTAATACAGCCTAATTGACTTACATCTTTAAGGTTCACTGCAGCCAAAGGCTGAGAACCATGGAGTCCTGACATGAAACTTATTTTCTCAGTGTTTACTGCTTGTGGCACTATCAATTCCCTCATATAAAAAGGTTCAGACACATTGATTATCCAAAAGGGAAAAAAAAAAGAATAGAAAAGGCTGATCCCTTCTCTCAGGTAACAAGTGATAGGAGAAGAGGTAACAGCCTTAAGCTGCACCAGGGGAGGTTTACATTGGATACTGGGAAACAATTCTTTACCAAAAGGCATTGGAACAGGCTTCCCAGGGAAGTGGTGGAATCACCATCCCTGGAAATATACAGAACCCACACAGATGAGGCCCTCAGTGACATGGTTTAGTGGTGGTCTTGGCAGTCCTGGGGTAACAGCTAGACTTGATGATCTTAAAACCCTTTTCCAAACTAGTTGATTCTGTGATTCTATGTCTAACAAAAAAAAACCCCACACCATTTGCAATACCACTAGTCCTAGTACAAAGCCTCAACTTAGTATATGAAGTAATACCCCATCACTGACAACACAAGTTGTACTGGCATCAAAATACTAAAAAGTAAGCTAGGTGCCTCAAGTGGGTCTAAGTATCTCCAGCTCTTTCAGTACACTGCAAGAAACATGAATAGCTGAAAACAGTTCCATATTATTTGCCAAAAAAGTAAAGATGCAATTGCAAGTGTTCTTAAAATTCTTTGCCAAAGCTTCACTCTAACATAAAAGAGCTCACTTTTCAAGAATAAACTGATGAACTTGCATGGCATATATGCCTGACTGAAAATACAGCAATGCATACAGAGACTGTAGCAAATTAGACATGAATTTTTATTTTGTAAACTCGGTAGTCTCAAAAAGAAAACACAAATTAATTAGTTTAGTGCATTCCATCTCACCCATAATAGCCAACCTCTAAGGATAAGTATATCACAGTATGTTTCTAGAGCAGCAAATCTTCATTAAATCTCAATGTTAATGTTGATCCTTTGAATTCAGTAAAATCAAATTAAAACTAGAATTTGCCTTACACATACCTATTTTGGTGCAGTTGTCTTTACACATAGAATTGAAAAGCTTTAGATTCATGCCTTTCTAATTCAAGTATTTTTATTACAATAAGCAAGAGTGAAATGTGAAATCGCATTTCTTGAGGCTTGGAATGAAATGAAGGCGAGCAGTGCAGCAAATGATAAGAACGAATGAGCGACAGACACCTTTCTACTGTTCCATCACTCCTCTCTCTGCACAGCGACACCCCTCCCAGTTACTGATCGTCTTGTTGAGGGCTGCCATCTTTACGTCAGATAACAGATTGTCATTTGTTTCTTGGGCCTTACCGATTTATGTTTCATTCTAATTGGATCCAAATTTCTGCAAAATAACAATTTGCCAAGCTGTGTCTTTATTAAACATTGTCTCTTATTTTCAAGTGAATGCATTTCTTTTCCTCCACCAGTTCTTGGCCACTGATCGTCAATCCCATCCACCACTGCCCACCTTTCATTCTATTTCTATTGCCCTTTTTTTTTTTTTTCTGATTTTTTCCTGGGTTCATCTTTACCCTAATTTACAGTAAAATCTCTCCATCCCATGCTCAAAGCTGCCATCCCTCTTCTGGAACAGCATCCACCCTTCATAGACAAAAAATGTTCAATTCCTTTATTTTTCTTCTACTTCTTCAATGTAAAAACTTGAGCTGTCCCTATTTCCTTCATTATAACTCTGTACTCAATTAGGTCATGCACCTTGCTACCAGCTCTACTTTTCCATTCTTCCTTGCTGTTTGCTTTTGATTTATCACTTGCTTGTGACTCATTGTAAATTATTCCATTTCCTACTTCCTTATCCATGTAAGATCTACATTACAATTTATAAAGCAAAGGTGGCCACAAATCTCAGTGCATTTTCATTCTCCTTCTATTACCAGTAGAGGTTTTATACCAATACACTACTCCAAAATGTATATATTTTATTATCTCCATCCTTCAGAGCTTATTATTCATTATTTAGCTAATACTCCAGGATCCAGGACTGAGTTTTCTAGTACTTGCACAATGCCTAGGGCTGGGTACCCTGAGATGAAATGATGCTACTAAGCAAAACTACAAAAAAATAACAAAACCTGGCAGATCCATAGGGAAGGTTTACAAAGCAAACAACGAAAAGCACAAAGAAACTAATGCAGTAACAGGCTGGAATGACACAAGAGAAAGGGCGGAGGATGTCAACCTTCTTTTAGTATTTTAAAAAAAGATGGTGAACAGGGAAGCACAAGTCATTGCGAATTTCAGCTTCTCTTCAAAATTTTGCCACAAAAAGCTGCTGTGACTTTTGGTATTTTCATTCCATTACGTAAGACAGACAAGAACTGAACAAATGGAAAATGGGAATGTACGCACACTCAGTGCTTTTATTTTGGAGCCATGTATTCCAAAGACCCTGTATCACCACCATACTTCATCAGCTGAGCTTAGTGAACTTCAGTCCAGCCAAGTGAATACCAACATACTTTTACATTAAAAAAAACCAAAACACAATGGATTTCATAGCTGCAGAATAAAGCTCTGTTAAAATACTTTAACAACCAATTTACTTTTAAAATTTACGATATTGGAGCAGAGTAAATTTATATTTCACCAAAAAGCTTTCTCATTGAATTTCAATTGCAAGACTTCTTTCAGTGCATTCAAAATAACCATTTAGAAATTAGTTGGGTTATTTTTAAATGCAGTCCTTGAAGTGAATACTTTTTGTGTCACTTCTGAGAATACTGAATAGGTGGATGTCAGTAAAAAGCAGGACAGAAGTTACACGTTACACAAATGTTTTACTCAATGTTCTGCTCATATTTAGGATGCAGCTGCAAGTCACAGCTCAGCAGCTCCAAGTTTGCCACCTACAAACTAGTTACATCTATCTATTCCTGCTTGTGAACAGAAAATCCTGCTCTATTCACTGGGCTCTTCTGCTAAGGCTTTTCAGTTATGGCTCTCTGTGAGCCATTAGGGGATGAGCACCAGAGTCTGCACAAGAAGGCATAAAACAGTAGCGTGGGGCCAGGGATGATGGGACAAAGAAGAGACAGAAGAAAGGAGGCATTTTCCATTTCAGTAGCGTCAAACCACTGCAGTTTTAACTTCAGCCACATACTCAATTCATGGAAAAATTGCTGGACTCAGTACAAAGAGTACTTGCTTCCTTGCAAAATGAACTTTTCTTTCATGTGCATTTCAACTCCCATTTTCCAGGCCAGATTTAATGCCTCTTTGTGTTGCCCAGTATGCTGGCAACAGCTGTCTCCTGTTGTTCACAAACCAAGCGATCTCTTCTTTTCCTGGTAAATTTCTTTCTCAAAACTTCTTTTGCCTAATCACCAAGTGTTGATCTCCTTGAGTACTTTAATCTTTGGGGTTTTTTTTGCAGTTTCTACTTACCTGTGCTCGTGTCAATCAAAAACAGACTGTAAGATTTTCCAGAAGTATAAAAAAACAAGAAACCAAACAGAAGCCCCAACTGTACTACAAACATACTGAAAAATTCATGTTTCCTATGAAAAGCTAAACTTAAATATTTAAATTGCAATTTATTACATATCCATATTTATAGAAAAAAAAAATCACTGGCTGAATTGTCTACAGCATTCCCTTAATTTTTTACTTTATCTGAATACCTAAATAGACTCTTAGAACACTATAATAACTAACAGTGAACACAGTATTTTGTGAATAGCGGTGTTTTCATTTAATAAAAGAAAAAAAAAATTAAGTTATATGTTCCTGGAGTGGCTTTAGGGCATATTTTCAAAAATAGCTATCAAATAAGGTGTGAAAATTCCAAGTAAAATAGAAATTACCACTAACGTAGATTTTTTTTAAGGCATTTAACCAAGTACTGACTTAGTGACAAAAGCATTTTTGAAGTGCCTGTTACAGAACCATTCAGCATATTTGCTTTTGATCAATTTTCTTTGCAAATTATGCTTGTTACTTAAAATATCAGTTCCACTCACAGAGTAATCTTCTCAGAGAGTAGTCTTTGTGAGCCTGAGGATGCTCACAGGTTTTTGTCACAGCACATAACACATGTATATTAAACTGAGCCTATGGCCATACCAATTTCTGAGTTAAATTATGGGTGAGAAGGACAAGTGGGATCCAAGGTGACACTGCCAGACCTTCAGAGAGCTGACCCCTCACTGCTCTCAGACACTTAATATCAACTGTCTGATAAGGGAGTGAGGGTAGCATTACATTTTTAGGAAAATACACTTTCAGGATGCTCACACATGTCACGTAAGACACTGCAGAAGTTATCACTGATGACTAAAAATACACATAGCTAATTGTAAATATATCAATCAAAACTGTTCCTTTAAATAAATGCTGGAAGGTAGTAATCATATGATAAAGGTGAGGGGTTTTTAATTAATCTTTTAATATACCATTTAGAATGGTATCTTTAGATACATAATTATTACTGTTACGTAACTCTTGCCTAGTTCTTTTGCAGTGTATCTGCACCCTACAATTATATCTTTTGTAACTAAGGAATCAGCTATGTGACAAACTAAATTTACAAGCTACTTCTGATAATCCATTAAAACAAACTTGCTATAATATAAACCCCCTAAAAAAACACACCAAACAACACCCCCTCCCCCCAAACAAACATGTGCAAACAATATTTTTCCTTTATTTATACTTAGAAAAAGGAACTCATTCTTATGAGGGTATGCCTGTCTCTACTGAGCACACATCAGCCACAAATAAGTATATTCTTAACTATAGGTGGCATGGAGCTACACATAATATCTGTTGTTTTTTCATTCTCAAAATAAAAATGTCAAGATAAGCCTTCCCTAGGTAGCTTTCTTTAGCATCAGAAATAAAATAATTATCTCTTTTATGTTGACTTTCAATAATTAAAAATCAGAGGTCAAATAATTTTACATTTTCTTGGCCACGACACGGACCTGTTGGAGCAAGTCCAGAGGAGGGCCACAAAGATGATGGGCTGAAGAACCCCTCCTATGGAGTCAGGCTGAGAGAGTTGGGCTTGTTCAGCCTGGAGAAGAGAAGGCTCTTTACAAGGGAATGGCTTTAAACTGCAAAAGGGTAGATTTAGATTAGATATCAGGGAAAAATTCTTCACTGTGAGGATGATGAGGCACTGGTACAGGGTGCCCAGAGAAGTTGTGCATGCCCCATCTCTGGAAGTGCTTAAGGCCAGGGTGAACAGGGCCTTGAGCAACTTGATCTAGCGGAAAGTGACCCTGTTCATGGCAAAGGGGTTAGAACTAGGACACCTTAAAAGTTCCTTCCAACACAAACCATTCTGTGATTCTATGAATTAGATTTAGCTCACTTTTTCCATTGCTAAAAATGTAAGTTCTGACAACAGCTGATGAGCTTCAGAAACAGCCAATTTTTAAATCATTATGTTAAGACAATATACATCCTGAGTTTTGAGTGAAGCAATAAATATTTGACACCAAGTGACACGGAATTTGTAGATTCTTCAGAAAAAAAAGAATCATGAAATGAAAATAGATGGACGGAGAAGGAAAAGAATTATATACTTTAAATCTGAGACCATTAAAACCAGCGCAACAGTTAACTTGGAATCAGACATTTTTGTACTTCATTGTCCTCAGCTCCGAAAACAAAGCATTCTTTTGTTTTCTAAATAGACCACATTCCAATTACATTTCCATAAAACTAGGATAATGTAAGCCTGGGGCATGATTATCCCGCAGACATTTTGCTAGCTCATCTATTCCCCTTAAGGGTATTGCACAGGTTATTCATACTTACAGTCATTCCCTGCGGCACATATTAATATGAATGTGCAACTCTCCTTGTGAGGTTTGTGCTTGAAAGAATCATACTCTCCTGCAAGTTGTCACTATATTGTCAATACAGAAAAAATACTGAATTTTAAAAGTTCCTTAGAAATAGTTAAGCCATTTACACGACATTCCGTCAGTAAAAGCTCATTCAAACTGAGTAGTATCAAACTACAAATATTTCAATGTTTTTTTTTTCAATAGTTTCTAAAAGAAAAGAAGTGAGATCTGCCATATAAATAACATGCAGCCACAGAACACATCGAGTTTTCTCAATTCAGCAAGAAGAAAGCCACAAACTGAAAGTGGAAATGTTTTCAACAAAGCAAATTTAACACCATGAAATCACTTAACAGTAACCATTGTATGGAGTTATGTGCCATAAGGAATAATGTTACTATGAGGAGTAATTGTGCCAGTTTTCGGAAAAAGTCACAAAGTTAAGGGTCCATCTCCATCACCTCTCCTACATACAACTGTCAGCCCTTCCCTCTCCCCATCATGTCTTTCCTTGTTTTTTTAAGAGATAAAAGTATTCATCCAGTTTTTTAGAACCTCAGGTTGAATGAAGATGTCCACAAACTTAGGAAATAAAAAATAAATCAGTATTTAGTTTCTGTGCACTTAATGCACTCATAAGCAAAACCCTACAGTTCCATATGGGGGGCCACGGGGAAGTGTTTGCTGTATTGCTGGACTTCTTGGATATAATCAGAAAATTCCACCAACAAAACCTTCAGAAATAAAACACTAAGTGATATTATGAGGAACTATCTAATGCTTGCTGTTAGGGCATGAAATCACTACCAAAACCTAGACAGGGAAGCACTGAGTGATGTTAGGTGAAACAGAATGCACTGTGCACACACTCAACTCATGACAAAATTTGCCATACAAATCCCCTAAGTTACACACAGGTGTACATCCAGTAAATGCATGCCTGTGTGATTTCACTTGTGAATGACCAACAGCACAAAATAAAACTAGAAAGTAAAAAACATGGCAAAAGGTCAATCGGCCAAGGCCAATGGAATGAGGTTCCGCAAGACAAAGTGCTGGGTCCTGCACTTGGGTCACAACAACCGCATGCAATGCTACAGGCTTGGGGAAGAGTGGCTGGAAAGCTGCTCAGTGGAAAATGACCTGGGGATGCTGATTGATGGCCACTGAAAATAAGCCAACTTGTGCCCAGGCAGCCAAGAAGATCAACAGCATCCTGGCCTGTATCAGAAATAGTGTGGCCAGCAAGGCCAGGAAAGTGATTGCCTCCCTGTACTCAGCACTGGTGAGGCTCCACCTCTAACACAGTCTTACTCAAAAATAAACAACCTAAGGAGCCCATAATGCAGCCTCCAAATAATGGATTACCATTGTATGCAGTTACATTTAATAACAAGGGGGTGGGAAGAAGGAGAACAGTGCAATGCTCTAAGTAGCCTGCTTTAACTGTCACAACTTGTTTCAGTAACTACAAGCTCCAAGAAAAATATGTCCTTAATCTGATTGGTACAGCTGGCAATTACTTGCAATGGTATTTCACAGTCTGAGGAAATGCTCAAGTGGATGACTGAAACATATTCTGTGATGCTTAATGATACAGACAAATAACTGAAAACCATTGGTTTATGCCCACTTAGTGTAAATTACCTTCTCTCAACTGAGATTTACCTGCTTTCAGTTTATAAAAAAGTAAAATGCAGTTCCTTAATCACCTTTAAGTGTCAGTTATTACATTTCAGCCAAGGGCCAGTAACTTTCAAAGGAATATTTAAGTTGTCATCATCTGTCTATATTCCAACATGGATACCCCAAACTGAGGTCTGAAAAACTACGTAGTTTCTCAGAGGACAGAGTTGCTAAGAAAAATACCTAGTAGTAGTTTACCAGGATAAATGCTTACCATAATGCTTGTCTCTAAATCCTGCCTCTAACAAAAAAGGCTGGGAAAATAAATAAACCATATAAAAAATTATCCTTACAGAACCTGAACATAAGTTCTGTATAAAGGCATATATGACAGTGCTCTGCGCAAGATGTGATGGAATTTAAGGGAATGTTTCCAGTTGGTAAATAGTTGTCTTAAGTGAGAAAATTAAAAAGTTTAGGATAGACTATGAAAAGTAATTTTTCAGCCTGGCAGGACAGAGGCAACTGAAATCACCACATATTGGCAAGATGAAAAATGAGGCACAAAATCTCGAGTGTTTTACAAAAGCAGGAAGATAGCCTTTTGTGAAAACTTCATCTACACTAGTAACTTTTGAGGTTAAAATTAATTAATAAATATGCACCACCACTCAGGAAGGAGGTTAGTCCAAAATACTCAGCCTTCATTTAATCAGGGAGTAATTAGGAAAATTTATAGAATAATTTTACAGTTCATAACAGTACAGAAGCAACAGAACTGAAGACAGCGAATTCTTGTCTGATGCAACTATTTAGGGACTTGTTTTCTACAGCAACCTCAGAACTGCTCAAGTACACCATACAGTTCTCTTAACACTCTTGTTTTCAGTATAGTCAATGAAGACAGAAGCTACGTAAGAGATCCAACCAAGACACACTGATCTACTGCACCTACTTAATTATTCAATGGGAAGGACTTCTTGCTTGATATGAAAGATCACAGTATGATACTAAGGCCATCCAGGTCGAAGAGCCATAAAGAAATGGCACCCAATCCTTCAAGTAAGTATTTGCCTGTGGTAAATCAAGATACTGGAATAGGTTCAAAACCTCCATAAAACAGACAGGCAGAAGTCTTCTCCAGCTTACAGAGACAGCTGTAATCCTTTACATTTAGTGGTTTTTATTATTGCTCTTTACACTGCTGGAGAGAGTTTCAAACACCTTCAGGAAACTCATGGGAGTTTACTTCACATAACTGAAACAGGGGACAGGCATATAAGAAAACCATGAATTATAGTTTAAGATAACTCAACACCTGTAAAAGTTCTTAGAGCTCTGTGAGGTACAAGACAAACTTTACCAAATTTGATCTCTCAACTGTCTGCTGGTGTGAATTAACTGTAATCCAAAACCCTTTGCTATTTTCTTCTGCCAGCTCATTCCTGGAGGAATGCGTTGAGGAAAGCTGCACAGTGGATATTCAGTCTCCACAGAATAAATTATAGAAACACTGACTATGTATAATACTTACACCTTAATAATAATTTTTGCCTTCTTGCCTCTTTGGGCAGAAAAAATAGTACAAAATATAGGAATAGGAAACTAACCTGAAATAAAAACTTCATATTAGTATTTTTACATTAATTAAAGATCCAGCTTGTTTTGAAAGCAAGCGGAATAAGGCCATAACATGTATAGGTCGAAAAGCTACACCATTTCCTTACATTACACTAGTGTAATCTTACATATTTTACAAGAAAAACTAAGCAGTTTTTATATCTACAATGACTTTTCAGTGATTTTCTTTTTCCACTGGGATTAACATGTTTTCATTAAGTGTCCCCTGCTACATAGAGGAAATCAGAAAGACACAGTATTGTAGTGTTACATACAAGATTCTTAGAAGAACTCTAAAGCAGTGGAAACCAAATGCAATTTTATTATTAAAAGTATTTATCAATTGCATACCTAAAACACAGTTTGCAAGCACTAAGAAAAAAAAAAAGCCCAATTTTTGTGTTATTACATATATTTATATGGGTATTGAATGTGATTATTGAAAAAAGCACTCCCCATTAGCTTTTTGATCTACCTTATGTAAAACACAGCTTTACCTTCTATACTTGTAGTCATCAAAAAAATAAATAGCAGCATCCTAGGTGTCAGGGTGACTAAAACTTACAAGGACTGACTCGGGCATCTGAGTCACTGTATATTGCCTGTATACTGATGGACAGTATACAGTCAATTATCAAGGAGTCTTAAGATCACCTAGTAACAATTTTTCATTAAAGTGGAAAGCAAAATGTATCCTGAGAACATGAGGCAAATTCAATCTACGGTCAAAAGTGCAAAGGAGGGCTGTTCAGCCTGGAGAAGAGAAGGCTGCGTGGAGACCTCACAGCAGCCTTCCAGTATCTGAAGGGAGCCTACGAGGATGCTGGAGAGGGACTATTCATTCGGGGCTGTAGCAACAGGACAAGGAGGAATGGATTTAAACTTGAACAGAGGAAGTTTATGTTAGACACAAGGAAGAAGTTCTTTACTGAGTTCTTTACTGTGAGGGTGGTGAGGTCCTGGAACACGTTGCCCAAATAAGTGGTACATGCTTCATCTCTGGCAGTGTTCAAGGCCAGGCTGGACAGAGCCTTGGGCAACATGGTCTAGTGTGTGGTGTCCCTGTCGATGGTAGGGGTGGGAACTGGATGATCTTAAGGTCCTTTCCAACCCAATCCATTCTATTATTCTATGAAAACAAACCAAACCAAAATGAAACCAACAAACCCACAACCAAACCCACAAAACTTGGACCAATGTAGTGCAGTTTATTATTAGAGAGACAGGAGGAACAGATAACAGAATGTTAACTAGCAGGGGGTGGAAAAAAAAGTAAATTATAATAAACCTACTAACAATGTAAATAGTAAATTGATGATAATTATTTTTGAGAATTATAAAGGTTGCCAAAAGTAGATCAGAAGCTCAGGTGCTTAAACAATTGGTCGTGTCATCAAAATAAGGTCACCGTGATATTTTGTCTTCAGGTGACTAAGTAAGCAACTTTCTTTTTCTTTTTTCTTCCTCCCAGTGTAGATTTTCACCAGTTTACATTTGTTGGCAGGAAAAAAATAAAAAATAATTCCACATGAGTACTGAAAAGTGTGTTGGAGAAAACAATCATGAATCATCAATTCTAACACACAGATTAAATTTATGCCTTTAATTCAATTCACTAAATCTGTCCTTAATATCAACAACTCTTTCAAAAAGGAGTCTGAAAAACGGGCAGTATTTGGACATCAAAACTCATATACAGTATATATCTACATTAGTAACAAGTACAGTAAGAAAAACTATCTGGAAGCTACCTGGAAGGTCTGAAATAAAACTTAATATAACACTTCTAATAAAACAAGGTCATTATTGCTGATAACATTGAACAGCGAAAGAAAAGTAATTATTGCAGTCAGTGTAAAATCTGTTTTGTTCTCTTGAAGAAATATCACAAAGTTACTTAAATCTTACAAGAAAGGATTAAGTATTAAGCAGCATGAGAAGTTCATTTTGCATTTGCGTGTGCTATCTAGATTTACATACTAATATGAACACTGAGACAAAGAAAAATGACCAGCAGTGCTCAACTTAAAAGACAAACCCGAGTATCAGAGCATGACTCCAGTGGGCAATTAAGAACTGCAAATGCATAATGAGGATGAGGGTTAGCATCCAAATTCAAAGAAGTGAAGAGTAAGGTCCTAATCAACTTTCTCCTGCAAAATTCCTACAGCTGCTAAAATTCCTTTTAGCAACAAAACAGTAAAACCTTGGAAAGAAAACATAGGAATGCTGTTTACTGTGAAGACGTTGGTTCTTCCTATATAGTAATCTAAATTCAGATGTTCGGGTTTACACTATTCACCTATGCTCCCTTGAGAAAGGTATTCTTTTTTTCTGAATGGACTGAAAGGTCCTTGCAAAGTCCTTATTTCTGCCCAGTAACAACTGAGGAAGCCTCAATGACTAGATCAGGATGCAGCACAATGTTAGGACTATGGTACTTCAGCAGCAGAATCTCCTGTCCATACACTGTTCATCATGTTATGTCATGTTTAACAAGCTAGCTCTGAAAAGAAACCACACCAGCCTGAGGGAAATAAAAACTGGTCCTGTGTCTACATGACTGACGATCCCGCATGGGAGGAGAGGGAAGAGGAAGACTATGTGGTCAGAGATAGACCAGAGACAGGAAGAATAGCCGCTGCTTCAGGCTGGCACCTCACTACTAGATCAACTTCTTATTAACACCCAGCCAGGTTCTTAATACCATGAGAACCAAGTTTCAGAGGGCTGAAGTAAAATAAAAGCCACTCCTCAAGACTGTAATCCAAAGCATGAAAAAAGGCTGATTATTAACCCAGAAAAAGGATCAAAATAAGTACAATCATACAGTAAGAAACTAGCACCCTACAGCTCAAAAAAAATAAAAGGTAAATTTTGATAGACACAGCAATGCACCAGCTGGGAAGAGCTTTTGAATATCTTTTAAGTACGAAAAGGACATTTCAGAAGCCATAAGGACATCTGAGAGCTACAGACAACAAGGCAGGTTAAAAAACCACTGGCAGTAGTTGACTGTTCATTCTCTGCAACAGTAGTAACATGGCCATATGATCCAGAGATAAGAAATTAAAATAAGCACAGTAAACCCATCATTAAGAGATCAATATAATACAAATACTTCTTGTGCAGCTGTTTATAGCAAGAGTGAACAGGAAAGAATTCTGCACTCCTGATATATTTTTTTTAAATCAAAATGCACCTCTATTTCCATCACATTCACGAATAAAGCCTTCTGAAATTTCCAATTTCCCTAAGGCTAATACATTCTGAAGTTCATAAAATAGATTGAGGCACACACTTCCAACATAGCATCTGGCAACAAAGAAATCACTGAAATAAGAATAAAATCATGATACAAAATAAAGTGATACGGATGTCTGGTTTTAGCCGTAAGTACACATATAGCAAAAACTGTCACAGAATATATTTTAAAACACTGTTTCCTTACCCTTACAGAACAACATACAAAGTACATGAAATAAACCAGAAAACCGTGTTAAAAGTAACACTTTTTAGAGAGAAAATATGCACAGAACTGTTTGGCTGACAAGTCAGTTACTCAAACAATACACTTGAAATGTATTATACAAAAAGAATACCACATGATAGTACACTTTATGAAGTTCCATACAGACAACTAAAAGTTGAGATTCTGTCTGTTTGCTTAACTGTTTTCCACACATGCAACTGGCACTCCTTGCATGAGTAGGCATTAGTTTCTGCAGGGTTACATTATTTTGTACAGACTGCGTAGTTTATATCTTTTAATACAATTTGTTATCACATACCCATGTGTCTGCATGAACAGGCCTGATGTTGCTGAGAAGCACTTCTTCATAATTTCCATAATCACTGAATTTAACAACTGCAGTTGTCCCAGAAGAATGGAGAGCTTCAATTTCTGCCCGGTAGAACTTAAAAGAGAAATTTTCAAAGGTCATAAAATACTACCTGAAATACCACAAACAGCTTAACAACTGCCTTTTTACATATATATATATATATGTTTGTGTGTATGTATACACATACACACACATATATACATATATATAAAATATGTACATATATTTAGCCTTAGTATTATATTTTGAGAAATATTTGTACTAGTTATTAAACTTCCACATGGCAGACTGCACAGACATCACAGAATGTATTTAGAATACTTCTTGAGAAAATATGCAGTTTATCAAAGTAGACTGAACAGTTAAAAGACTTGCTTTCATTTCTCTGAAAGCAGAACAAATTCATCACTAACAAATGCTACTGTACACAGGGAAGTGTTACTGTAAGATTTTTTCTTAAAAATACACATCACCAAGTGTCTATCAGCCATATAGACTGTGCATGCTAACATACACCTATTCTAACACATAATAAAACAGGATAAAAAAATAAAACTGCCCCTTCAGAGTCTTTTTTCTAAGCACAAAACTTGATTTTCTTGATATTTATACAAACACAAACCAGTTTTCTTGAAGACATTCAATCACTTTTATGCTACTGAACACAAAGAAATCACTGCCTCCTAACAAGGTTAAGCTCAGTACTGTACTTCATCATCATATTGCAAAGTTGCCCTAGATAGGAGTAGCAGCATTTATTATAACTGTCAAAAAAAACAATAGCCTTCAAAAAAACCCTCTTCAAATGTGATGAATACTTTTCAGGTAACAGTCTGGCATTACCTTATATCTACTTATATATTCATGTTTTCCAGAATTTCCAAACCTCATCTCATCGTAATGCAAATGTTCTTCTGAAAACAGGAAACAATTCCACAATATGCCATTATATTTCACACTAATCCATCCACCCAAGCTACATACTTATATTTTAGAGAGCCAATACACTGTATACTGCCACTATCAAAAACTCTGCACGCCTTATCATCTCCTTTAGTCACACAGACAAAAGACACAAAGTCATGCTGCTGAGCTAACACTGTCTGCTTCCTGTAAAAAGGACAACTTCCTGCCCAAACATTAAATAAATAACCAAAAAGAAAGAAAATGGTGTGAATAAAATCTATTCAAAGAGCAATAGCATTTAAGAGAGTCCTCAGGTTATCAGAAAGGGTCAAAACCTGAAGAAACTACCCAAGAAGATTGACAGAGAACTCATGAACAGATGATAACAAACCAAAGGAAAAATAACATCAAACTTTTCTAGCAAAGGAAAAGATGAAAGAAAAAGTGTCTTGCTGCAAAAGACATCTTATTAACAGGAAAAACAGCTAAAGAGGAAGTATTTAAACTTCTAAAAATCAGGAAAACAGAACTACCATGCAGCATAACTCATTTGTTACACAAATCCTTCAGCTATTTATCACATTTATCACAGTCCACTAGTGATAATAAAAAATAAGCCTTTTGCTGTTTCTTTTGTGTAATGATTGAAATAAGACAGTTTTTTTGTTTGTTTGGTTTTTTAAGAAGCCCATTGTGCAGACTCTGGTCTTGCCTTGCACTAGTACAGATTGCACGCTGACTTATTCTAGAAAAAGGCATTACACATCGACCATTACAGACTCTTTAGATGGCACAGAAACTTGTTCTTTGTTCCCTGAGAATGAATATGGGCACCTTAGATCTGTACTCTTCCCCCCCAGATTTTCATTCCTTAAGTCAAATGCTTCCTAGAGACTTAGTCACCCTAAACTCCACCTGAATGAGAGAAACAATTACCTTCAAGATGACTTAATTTATGTACTTGAAGTTTCATGCAATGAATATAAGTGACAGATGTCCTAAACAGAATTTAAAAATAGAACAAGAAACTAGCAAAAAAGCACACTACACACTTACGAACAAAGCCCATGTCTTTGTGCTAGCATCCTAAATATCCGCATGTACACAAGAGCGCAATTTGAGGTACTACTCATTTTGCAAAGGCATACCTTGTTGTCTTCCCAATAAAGAGCCAAACATTCATCCCCTGGTCTCCAACTTTTCCCATACTCCACATGAATCGATGGTTCTAATATTTTCTCTGGTTTGATGGGCCCAGATCTCCTTTTGGGACCAGTGTTGTAATACAACATTTTATCATTAAAAGATGGGATCGTAGTGGGTCCTGATGACTTGATAGGTCCTACTCGTCTACCTTTCTGATGATGCTCAGAATCTCCATTTGGTACAGCATTAAAATTATCAGTTCTACCAGGATTTTGGTAATCATTATTAACACCAAAATGTTGCTCACTTCTTACCATAAAGGCTTCGCTACTTATTGTTCGTGCCTTCCTATCACAAAAATTTTCTGAATTGTGTATTTGGTTTTCCCTTTTGCCCCGTTTCTGGTTATTGTTGTCTGTAGTATCTTGAGCAGCAGAGTTCTCCTTGAATTCTGTGAAAGACATCCCTTTTCCTACTCTGTTTTGCATATTGTTATCCCTTTTTTTGAATGTTATATCACTCTGGTGAGCGGCTATAGGATAACTCGAATCCTTTGGCCTATCATTTCTAGGATAATGTCTGTCACTTTTGTTTTTTTCATCTGTCCAATGTTCTAAAGAGCTGTGTCTCTCAGGACCTCTGTTTCTTGGTAACCCACCACTTTCCAAAGCCTGCCTTGAATTTTGAATATCCCTTTGAAAACGAGGGGGTTTCTCATTCCTTGGCTGCCTCATGTCATTGCGAGAAACATGTCTTGAATGATTCTCTTTGATGCCATTCTGTTCTGTGTTCATAACTTTGTGCTGAACTTGAGGCTGAAACAGCAATTTTGGTTCTACAAAGAAAAAAATTAATTATTAACATATTTGAAACAAACATATTTTGGAAATAGTGTTTCAGATCCTAAGTGATAAAGCAACAGTATTATTTAGAAAAACTATGCAGCATTTACCTTTGTGACACAGAAATGGAACGGTACATGGAAAAATCAGCAGAGACATTTGAACTGTAATCCCTAGTTACTGAAAAACATAAACTACTCTGGGCTGTACTTAGAACCAAACCACCCACCAGTATGAGAAAAGCTGTGCATACATTTCCAGGAGGTTACTTATTTCTCCCTACAGACATCAATAGCTCACTTGAATAAAAGCCTTTTAAGACATAAAAATATAATTGCAACATGGTAAAAGGAAGAGGGAGGAAAATGAGGAGAAAAAAGGAATATTCAAACTGAAACCTTCTGTAAAAATAACTTGTTAAAAGCTATTCAGCATAAAAGACAATGGCAAGAAATAAAAGTGATAGAATAAACACAGCTGACAAAACGTAGATAATGGAAATAGTAAGACGAGAACTCAAGAGACCCAGAGGAATGAGCTGTAACATGAACTATTCAAGCATTACCTTCAAGATATTCAACCAGAACTCTAGCTGATGCGAAGAAAACCAAGATTATCACGGACTTCATAAGAAAGCCAACTTGCTAAGGGATGCTGGGAGGAGTGGAATTGTGGGGGTCTGTGAAACTTTTTATGGAATTCTTTGAGGTTTTTTAGGCAAGCATGGAATTTTTAATGGAACATTTAGGCGAAAAGCCAAAGGAGGGGAAAGAGCAAGATGAATCCAAGAGGAATAAGCATGAGGAAATAAAGGAGGATTAAACAGGACAGTTGAAAGTAAGCAAACCCCTGGTCAATACACTTGCCAGGCCAACACCTGCATGTGATCTCCTCTCCTTATTAAATTCTGTTTCTAAATATCTTCTCTGTGATTAAGTTCTCTATTGTCTGTGAGGGGACACATTTTAAACTGCTGGTGAACTTGAAACAGGATAGCTGCTAAGTGGTCCAAGAAAGACCTGGCAGTTGAATACTGGAAAGGTCATGGGTCTGAAGGCCAACTACCTGAGAGACCACAGGTGTGGGCTCAGATACTGGACAGACCTATATAAATATGCTCATGTAACCGTCCTGCAAATTTTCAGGTTAGCCAGCATGCTGAACAAAAGGTGTCTGAGGTGGGTACCAGAGGTAAATAGGAGCCATGAGAGACCCATCTATGTTCATGTGGGTGACTGGGTATGAGAACTGCTAGCAGACTTACAACCTGATTGAAAAGGAAAGCATAAATCTATTAGAGGGATTCATGTTTATATCATAGAATGGTTTGCGCTGAAAGGACCTTAAAGATCACCTAGTGCCAACCACACTGCCATGGGAAGGGACAGCTTCCACTGGACCAGGTTTCTCAAAGCCCCATCCAACCTGTCCCTAAACACTTCCACAAGGGATGGGGCATCCACAACTTCTTGGGGCATCCTGTTCCAGTGCCTCATCACTGATCTTTAAGGTCCCTTCCAAACCAAACTGCTCTGATTCTATGATGTTACTGCGCAAAACCAAAGCAAAACAGAAAAAAAAGCCCACCCATCACACTGGTGACATGACTGACTCAAGCATTAACTGTTAAGTTGAAAGACAGAAATTCAAATCTGAAAGCACAGAAATATCCTGTCTCTTTGGGGATCTCTGGGGCTGGGTCCCTAAGAGTTTGGGGGTGTATCCCTCTACTTGCAATAAATTCTCGCTTTCCACTAAAGTCTTGTTCTTCTGAGGGACATCTGTATGAAGATTTAATGGACAGTACGAAAACCTCTGCCAAAGGCAACTGTTTGCAAACCCTCCTACACAGTCAGTACCTCTGGTTGTCATTTATCTCCTGCAGATAACACTGGCAATAGAGATTATAAGGGTAACTGCTACTAAATTAGGTGAGATGCTCCTCAGATATAGAGTGTGAAGAGGCCAAGAATCCATGTGATACTGACATTATACAGAATCACTCAAACCACCACAAGAGTATGGACTGTAGTTATAGGTTGCATATTTGAAGAAGAAAACAGACAAACAAGTTTGCTGAGAAAAGAGAGAAAGCAGTCTGGGAAAAGTCTTTGATGAGCAGCTTGAAAAGCTCTGGGTCAATGCTCTAACTAAAACCACTGTTTTGTTTCTCACAGCCTACCCCATGTAATAACAAATAATTAACAATTTGATCTTTGCTTGAATCTTTCAAAGGTGCAGATGCCTGACAAAAGCTTTTGTGGCTTTGGATCCTTAGCAGATGGAAACACCAGCCTGTTCTCAGTCCCAAAGAATTGAAGAGAGAGGAAGTGTCTGAAACACGCCTGGTTCTCAGCATTTTGTCCATTATTTCTTAATTTTATAGTCAGAGCTCTTGGCACTGTTTTCTTCTCCTTGATAATCCTTGTGTCTACTTATTCAAGCAGGCAAGAATGGATGAACTCATAACATGTTCCTCATAACAAAAGAAAAATACGAAGATGATTAATGGAAAAATCTTTTGTGCTTAGTAGCAGGAATAATCCAAGTGCAAGCAAAGGTGGATAGTTGACAGCAATTTCACTTACTATGTCTGTTATCTCTCACTGTCAGCAGACTTTTCTTGCCAACCAAAACTCAAACTACTTAATTTCAACACAGAAATATGTGTCACCAGCCACTCACAGTTAGAAATAAATAAGTATAAAACTATGAGTTTGTGTTAGTTCTTTGCATTTCATTTAAATTGAGTATGGTGAGTATATGCTATGTTTTATAATTAAAGAACTAGTAGATTATGCGAGATGGATATTTAATGCTTTTGGCAGCTAGAATTACTTAGTATTTCATTAACTGCGAAAAAAGGTGATGAAACAACTTGCTTTCTAATAACTGAATTGTACTTCTTCAAACTAATGAATAAATAAATAAAAATTAAAAAAACGTTTAAGCATGCTGTCTTATCTCTAAAAAGGAACAGAAGTACCTTCTGAACAAAACACAAAGGTATTTAAATTCATACATGTTTTTCTACTTGGTCTAAATTCAACCACAAAAAGGTACCAAATCAGAGCTAACTGTACTGGGTTCCTGCTCACAAACAGAACCATCTGCCCTGGTTCCTAAAAATCCAGAAGTGAATTTAGAAATTCTCAACAGTACCGAGGCTTCAGGTGCAATTAGAAACACTACATGAGAAAATCAAGGAGTGAGGCACAGAGAAAAGCAAATCAACCCTCTGTGTACTTGAGAAGAAAAAAACTGCTCTTTTCTGACCCTTTCTCCCCAGACCAGGTCAGCAAATCTTGAAGAAAATAGGGCACGACACAGAACTAAAAAAATATTTATCTCAGTTCAGCAAAACTGCCCTTTGTTTTTGCTTCTGCAGAGACTTTCAGCCCTTTAGAAGAAACTGCAGTCTGTCTGAAGTGTACAGAAGCCTAAGCTTGTGATAATGATAAATACGGCCATTCCAGGTAATGATATTCATCAATGTAGCAGTAGGGGTGTGCTCATTTACTCAAAACCACTCTCCCCACACAAAGGCCAGCTTTCTGAATAGCTAAAAAAGAACTGGAATTTTAGAGATGATATGGGATAGGAATATGGGTCAGAAATACTGCAGAACAATCAATCTTGGTTTATATTGAGTGGAGGCTCTACTATGCTACATATAAATGCAGAAAACCTGCCTGCCTGAGCCCTCTTAGTACAGTTACTGTTAAGAAAAATCAATGAAGAGACCTTATACTTAGCTATGTAACATTACGCATTTGAGTTGTTTCTAGCAGTTTCCCTAACTTGCCTTTCATTTCTGACCACTGCTTTTCTAATACTAAGAGAAAACTACATGTCTGTACTGCTAACAACTGACAGGAGGATCAAATGAAATAAAAAAAGCAGCTAGTAATATCTTGTCTTCTGCGAACACCTGTATGCAGGCTTCATGACTTAAAGAGTTCACAGTTGTAAGTATAATCACTGCAGATACATCAGCACTCCACAAGCACTGTTAACACTTGTGTCATCTCAGTTCGCATAGAACTTCAGGCAACTAATAATTAAGAATTTAAATGAGATTATTTTCAACCACAGGGGCATAAAAATGGCAGAAAAATAGCACTTGCATTAAATTATTTTTAAGATGTGTTTGCATTCATCAGACTGCAGAGGTCTTCTCAAACTTCGCAAAGAAAAAAGCACTTCTAAAAAGAGACCAGAAGCCTGCAATTCAGCAAACGCCAATGTACTTCTTGAAAAATCCATCTGAAGTAGACTCTGCAAGTTAAAAAGAAAAGCTGGCATAGAAAGAGAGGCACGATCCTATAGGCTGGACACATTCAGTAAGAAAACAAACTAACAAAATCAAACTGAGCAAGCACTTTAAAGCCAACTGATTTCCCAACACCAGGCAGTAAAAGCACATGCATTATTATTTCTTCGGAAGGAAAAAAATGGAGAAATACTTCAAGGTTTTCAAAAAATAATTGGATCACTTTGTGAAATCTTCAAAAATGCTAACAAGTGCTTTTTCCAGAGAAGCATGACTCAGGAATAGTACACCAGATTGCACACTGATCATTCACATAACGCTAAAAACCCAACATACTGTTAAAAAACCCACAAACCCAAGAATCCTGTGTATCACACTAGGAAATATGCCAG
Organism: Psittacus erithacus; assembly: GCA_009867235.2. NCBI lineage: Eukaryota > Metazoa > Chordata > Aves > Psittaciformes > Psittacidae > Psittacus > Psittacus erithacus. The sequence continues at coordinate 36,587 of WYDI02011334.1, forward strand.
AGCTGTTGGCAACTAAAGGAGTACAAAGCCTTCGCAAAGTTGTCACAGAATTACATTTTTCTTAAGACATTGATGGATCTTTTTATTTTTATTTAAGAGGGGAAAAATACACAAAAGCAAAGTATATTTATCTTTCAAACACAGTATGCTAATATACCCTCTATTTTTTACTCAGATAACACTATCACGGAATCACAGAATGGTCTGGATTGGAAAGGACCTTAAGAACATCTAGTTCCAACCTCCTTGCCATAGGCAGGGACACCTCCCACTAGACCATGTACTTGAAGGTGAGGTGTTTAAAACGACAGATTGACATCACTGAGTGACATAAAATCCAAGAATAATTTACTAAGCAGGATGTGGGTGGATACTGATTTCTATCCTAGGATTTCAACTCTCAACTCAGAGTAAAAGGCCATCCACTCCAACTCAAAGTTAGGTGTTTGCAACTTCAAAAGCAGTTGGAAAAAAACCTATGCTTTATTACAATACACTATACTTTATTACAATACAGTATGTTGGCTGCACACATGTACTAAACCCAAAGGATCATAAAAGTCTGCCTAAGCAAACATTATCAACCAGTAATATTATTTTAAAAGAAGCAAGTCACTGACTTCACAGTTCTTGGTAAATTTCTATTACTTTCTATAAAATTACTGACAATATGAAAAGCATATATCCCACAGGGACTATTTCTATTATTTTTCCTTTAAATGTCTTTCAGCCACACATAAAAGCCTTCTCTCATATGTCAATATAAGCACAAATCTTAACCAAAGAAAAACCAATGTTTCTAATGCAAGAGAAACACACTACCACTGTTTTCATTTCTGTTCACTGTAAAAATCTTAATTCACCTTTGGTAAGCAAAAAGAGTTGCCAAAAAATCTCTCTCAAGCATAATTCCCTACATATGCTTTTGAAAATGAGATTGTACTTATTACCTAAATAATTTACAAAATTGTATCAGCTAATGAAGAATGTCTGTTATATGAAAGGTATTTTCTCTAAATATTTTAAATTTCTGATAAATACAGAAATTTAGGGAAGACTCATGATATAAATGCCTGTAAGAATGCTGGGGAGGGACTCTTCATTAGGGACTGCAGTGATACGACAAGGGGTAATGGGTTAAAACTTCAACAGGGAAGTTTAGGATAGATATGTTCTAGTGTCTAGGGACACTAGTGGTGTCCCTGACCATGGCAGGGGGGTTGGAACTAGATGATCTTAAGGTCCTTTCCAACCATAACTACTCTATGATTCAATGATCTAGAACTAGCTGCATTTCATACAAAAAGCTATAAACTTGAGGCTATGCATTATAAACAAATTATAAATAACATGCATAAGGAACTCTCTTGTGACTTTTTTGTTCACTTTGTACAAAGTGTTTTAGTAAGACCTAGATGTAACTCGAGTACAAAACAATATTTAGCTATAAAATCACTTATTTTGCAGGCAAAGATAAAGAAACTGTTGCAATGAAACTCAACCTAGGTACAGCAACAACATAGTATTTGCTATCAAAAGAACTGTAAGCTATCAGATTTATAAGCAAATGCCTTTCTGTTCATACTTAAACCTTATCACATCATAAAAATGTTTAGTGAACTCTAAAATGGCTCACAGTGCATCTAATTCTACTAGCAACAGCAAGACCCACTGGGATTTATAGCATGTTCATTAACTCCTGAGCCCATCTGTTGAGGTAAGTTTTCTGACAAAGCTTGTGCCCTTTTTCTATGCTGTTCTTTTCTCTTTTTTGGACAAAAACATCCTTAGTACAGCTTCAAGAACTGAATTTCTAGACTGCTATGTCTCCTTCCACCTGAATATGTCAACCTTTTAGTTGCCACAGGCTTCAAAAAATATATTCACACTAATGCAAAATGCTTATGCGAGTAGCAACTGTAAGTGCACATATTCAAAGCTTCGAAAGATAAAAAAAGATAATAAGTAAAGAAATATGCCATGTATTCAATGGAGAGTGGACAGTCCTAATAACTGTCACAGAAAAAGAGTCTGAGGCACTGACAGAGTCCGCATGGTTTCATGTTTTCATTTCTAATTCAATAATGACCCTCAAACACAACTAAGCTTAAATTCACTGCTACAGCAAAACAGGGCAAATATTTACACTTTTTTAAAACATATAAAGTACAAACAAAAGTAATACATTTAACAAAAAAACCCTCAGTAGACTAACCAGAGAGATGGGGATGTTCTTCCTACCTGTATTTCGGATGCAGGTGCCTATTGATATTACAGCCATTCATACATTTCCAAACAGGGCAACCTGTTCACTTTCATTTACTACAAGCCTGTTTTCCACTTTTTCCACATTACCTTTTTGTTTTTTTAAAGAATCCCAAATCCAGTGAAAATACACAAAGCAAGAATTCATTATCAACAGTCAATGATAACTGTTTTGTAACTTAAGTTAAAAAAATAATTACATATAAATACAGTCATTCTTTAAATGCATTCACTCCTTAGAAAGCTCAAAAATATCACACAGTTTGTATAAACTACTATGACTTTTTCTTCACCCTTTATGAAAGTCTCATTTTATAGGGAGAAAAAAAATACAACTCTTATCACAAAACATTCATGTTAAATAACGGAAGCAGGTATTTTAATTTCATGCTGGCCACTGAAGCACCTCTAAGGCCATACCCAGAAGAAAGAAAAAAAAAAAAAATTATCTCCATTTATTACTCAGTTTACGAGTTTTACTTTAATATTACAGCAGCCTCTAGTGATCTCAGGGTGTATGGAGTTTCCTCTTCTTTCTTTAATTGCACCTGTTACAGTTTCTGAAGTACTGCCTGATTTAGACCTAAACTGGACATCCTGGTGCATAGACTACATTCTTGGATGGTTTCTTAAGAAAGAAAAGTAAGAAAAAGGACAAAAATCCCAGGTCTTCTGGATTAGATGCAAGGGAGTATTTGGCTTCCCCTCTTTCTAAAATCCTACCTTTCCCTCCGTCCTTACAGTTATTAAACAGGAAAACCAAGTGAAAATAGCTGTGTAGTATTTTACAGCAGTCAAGAAGTTGTGGTTTTGGTTCCCCCCTCTGCCCCCACCCCCGAGACAGGCAATACAAAACCAATTAAGCTTATCACAATTACTAAACTCTTCATTGGGCAGCATGTAAAATGTGCTGCTTACAAACTGAGGAAAGAGGACCAAGGTTATCGCCTTTTTTACTTAATGGACTTTCATGTTGTTCATAAATAAAAGTTGTGAAAGCCTTTATCAAATTAGATTAAGAAACTGGGATTTAAGTCAAAATTACTGTCTTTCAGACATCTAAGCCTGAAACAAACACCTAAGCTCGTCCATATACGAGACAGATAAACCACCAGTTTGATTTATTTGAGCTCTCTTCAAGGAGAGGAATTGCTCTCTAGCACTCCTCGATTTTATACGACTGACTGTGGAGGAAGTTCTAGGAACCATCTTTTAGATGACAAAGTCAGGAAAGAGAATTCTGCTAACACATTTCAACTGGTTCTAGATACATTAATTTAAATACTTACCCTCTACTGTTAGAGTACCCATTTTGGATTCCAAGAAATCAAAGAGCGTGCTTGGTGCAGATGGTCTGGCATTTCCTAGCTCTTCTTCATCTTCAGGTCTTATTCGACCTCGGCCCTTCCCTTTACCTGTAAACATCAGAAGTTATTTGTGAGTGAGAAATAAATTAACAAGAAGTGTACACAACTTTTGATTTAGAAAATACTTTTCTTCTCTATTAAAGAAAAAAATGCATGGACAAAGTAGATACTGACATTTTCCATTTAAGGAGATTCAAATCTGTGACTCTAAATTCAAAAATTTTGATAAAAATACAATACCTGGAGGCGTTTTCTAAGTATTTGCTTCATATTTGCAATGCACTCTAACTTGCAGGAAAAAACCAGGCAGATACACCCTTCTATATTAGTAATCCGTATATAATTCCTTTGCTTGTAAACACTATTTTAAAGCTCTCTTTGAATGTTTTACCTCTAGGCGGTGGCCCCTGAATGGGTTTCTGTTTATTGCTGTTCAGAAGAAAATTTAATGCCGCCTCTAGGTTACTACTGTTATCCATAAGTGCCTGTCTTGCCGCTTCTTTGCTGAAGCCCATCTCTGTTATGTGTTTTAGAGCCTTTTCGTCAACCTGAAATAAACAGTACACACAGAACTAATCATAAGATACAACAAAGACACTATAAAACCATCAAAATTGACTTTAATTTTTGTTTATTTTTAACTGAAACACTACTTTGTATTTCACTGATGGTAACTATTTCAGTTTCATGTAAGATCTTCACCTACGATCTCTCTTAGGCTAGTAGAGGGGGTTTTTTAACATTATTCTTATGATGATATTTAATTCAACAGTTTTCAGCTCCCATATTATGCAGGTTTCAGGCACAAATTCCCCTAACCTACCTTTTACTTCACTGTACACTGGAATAGGATGACAGGTTGTAATATACATTCTCTGAGATGAAAACCAAAGGGAATTTCTCAAAGTAACAGTAGTATAAAAACTAGTCATTCGTTCCTGCTTGAACCCTTTCACAAATTTTACAGGCAACACAAAACCCAGTTACACACTTCTTTAAACATAGAGAAAATACAATCACTAATGCTTCTGTAGAAGCAAACGAAGAAATACAAACTATCTACTTCCACAGAAATACAGGCATTCTTACTCTAAACATCATACAGCATGACAAAAAGGTAAAGCAGGAATCACAGAGCATTAATTACAGAAAATAACCTTACATCTACACTGCACTTTAAAGCACTCAACTGAGAACTGCCTCTTCTAGTGCAGATAGTTCTACGTGCACTAAACATGAAATGGGACTAGGCCCTCTGTCCTTTCTCATTCCACACCCAAATAAATGATGCTAGTTAATCATGTATTGCAACAGCTGTAACCAAATACATTCTTCACTGGAGTCCATGAACATCCCTTATCCATTGCTTTAGGATCTTAAAATCTTTACTTGTAACTTAAGAAGGCTTTCTATACATGCACAGTGGGTTTGTATTTCCTTCTTCTGAACAGCACCTACATATGGTAAATGATATAATACTAAGTTTTGGTAAGTTGGAAGCACTGCCATTTTACAGTGCAGTGAAGACAAATTTCTTGCAGTTCATAAAAAAGCAGAAAGCAATATACTTTAAACAACTGTAGGTTTTGGGGTTCTTTTTGGGGAGACGGGATTCAAGTGGTGCTATCTGTCTGGTTTGCAGGGGGTTAATTCTATTTAGGTAAAAGCACCCATGTCAAGAATGACAAGGTGTACCACTGGTTCTACACTTGGCAGAAGGACAACTAAATGACCTCTTGAGGTCCTTTCAACTTGTGCTTCTACAATTCTATATTGACATTTCTGAGCACAGTATTGAAGACTGTGCTGCTGGAGGCTCTCCTTGCTGTGAGATGATGATACATACTACACAAACAAAATAGTAACAGGCAGTTACGGTTCCTAAATCTCTTTTCGTCTCACTGTTAAACCTTTGGTAAAAGGTAGGTAGAAAATATTCAGCTAGAAATTATAATCAATATTTTAATACTGGTTTACTGAGTTATTACACTGTTACAATGCCTCTTTCAGTCTGCTTTTATCCCTCAAATCAGAATCATTGTTTTTGCATACTTGGAAATTCCTCTCCTGAGTTGTTCTTTATAGCAAATACTTCCTCCATCATAAACTTTTAGATTGCTGAAGTAATGAAAACTGAAACATCAATGACTGCTCATCTTATACCTACTTAATTCAACGCAGAAAACCTAAAGAACACTTCTTATTAAGTGTAAAGTGATGAAATACATTGGAAGGTGATGTATTAAGGGTCACAGTTCAGACTGCCCAATGGTAACCTGTCTTACTCAAAAGGAAATATTACTTGCAGCAGTGTGAGCATGATATTCCCATTTCATGACAAAAGTATTTCTATTTTGTTATTTTAAATGTTACAGTATACTTAGTTTTCTCAATGTTAAAGAAACTGTCTAAAACAGACTCTTAAATATTAATTCAGAATAAAAGTGACATTAAAATATTATCTGATGTGTTGAAATTGAAGGATGAAAGTCATCCTGCCCAAAATGAATTAATTTTAACACACAGAAACTATTAAGCTTATTTAAACAAGAAAATAAAACTGCACTGTAATGTCCTATACCACATATACCACTACTTTTCTGAGGACTTAGTTTTAAATTTTATTGGATACGATAACGTGGGGTTTGTAAAATCAAAAAATTAACACTGATACTCGTAACTATCTCAGTAATGTACAAAAGCACTTTAAGTATTCCAAACAGACTTCAAAACAAATTGAAAGGAAAGCCATTACTCCTCAGGGTCTTTTGGCTTTATTTTTGTTAATTTGGTTTTCAATATTACATGTTTAAAATCCCTTTTAAGTCTTCTACCTTACCAGTTCTCGGTAGACACCTTCATTCTTTCCCTCAGGTTTTGTTATCTTCTCTTTCTGGAACAGTTCCCTGTTTCGATTCCCTCCAGCACTCACACTGAGATTACTTCTGCTACTACCACCACCTCCTCCAAATGTCTTGGTCTTCAGGTAAGCACAAAGAAAACATTTCAGTAAACAGAACTTAGGAAAATAAGGCTTAACGTTTACCTAGTAGAAAAAGCACAGTAAATTTGATGCAGCGGTATTTTTCATTATTACATTAAAGCATTAATTTACACACATGCATTTACTATGTAGGCATTTTTTCCCTATGCCCAAATAAGGCTGTTAAAAGAGGACATAATTCTAGATTTTTATAACTTACCAAGCAAATCTGAAAAATAAACTAAATGGAAAACTGAGGGAGGATATAAAATCTCTGGCATAATACAACTAAACTTCATGGTTATTCTTTCAGATCGCATAAAGGGAATTATGGGGGTTTGAGAACTGCAAAAAGCAGGTAAAAACTGAAAACATTTATTTATTACTTAAATCTTATTAAATTGTAAAAACATATTTTTAAATAGTGGTATCAAATCGAAATCATATCTACCACAAAACATTATGATATGTTTAATTATTTGCTTTAGAAAGAATATATCCATCAATCCAAAAGGACGAATTTCTGATTCATTTTTTTAAAGATATGACAGTAGAATTATAAGCACGCAAACATCAGAAAGCATTTGCCATTTAAGATAGAAATACTTAAAATAACACAAAAGATAGGTGGAACTATCATCATGAAATTATCATAATTCACAGTAAATAAAATGCCATACACGTGCATTCTAACCTCCTTGCTCTTTGCTACTTCTGCAATAGCAGCTGTTCTCTGCTTTTCAAATTCATCATTGTCTGCAACAGTTTTCACCGTATTTGTCATTTGCAGAGTCTTTCTGCGATCGAGGTCTCTGCTGTCCACTTGTGCACGAGATGCACATTTCTGAAAATGCAAAAGAAAGTTTTAATTAACTCTTCTGCCTAGTCTCGTTTGAAAAAAGTAAAGTATTATTCTGTTAGTGTAGCACAATTTTACAGACAGAATATGACTGAAAAAATGCAAGACATTTTTGCCTTGCATTGTATGTATGACATACACTGGTATGTCTTATATATAGATGTCTTTGCTGAAAACACACTCCTCTGGTCTACTAAAAAGGCTGAAAAGAATGACTTTTACATTTTTAAGATTAGTTCAAGATGCAGCTATTACGATTCTTGTAAGTACCTTTGGCGTTTAAGCAAAGAGACTTTTTTTAGATCCAAGCCATTGTGATCTAAGGTGTTTTGACAGTCTTTATCTAACTGTAACCAGCCCTCCTAGATATCATGATGCAGGGGTTTTTTTATGAAACAACAAAGAGAAGTATACTGTACCTGCCCAAAAGGTACAAAAGGGGGAGGGCCACCTTCCGTTCCAATGTTACTCCTATTGTGTTTTGCTAAACTCTGTAAAAGAAAATGGATGATTAATAAATTGTAAGCAGAAAACAGATTGTATGACAAATGTCTCTGTTTCAGAATGCGTATGAAACTTTCAAGATGAACATTTTAAGCATTAAAACCCAATGATAATGCTTGAAATCCTGAGGCACTTACGGAAAAGGTTGGATGAGGGGCAGGAAGACAAAAAAAATTGTGAAAATTTGCAAAATTAAGCGCTGACAGAGGTTGCCTGGGGAGGTGGCCTTGCTTAGGTGGGGACGTTGGGCCAGATGATTCCAGAGGTCCCTTCCAATCTCAACCATTCTGTGAAACTCATGAACCCATGCATATGCAAATATTGAAAGGACAAAACAGAATACAACAATTCTGAATGTGAAGGCTGTGTACAGGCTGTGTATAGGCTCTCCCTAAAAAACATCTTTTTGCCACTGCTGGAAACAAAATACTGTGTCAGTAGGAAATTTCCCATATGGCCTCATGAAAAGCATGATACATACGAAAAATTGATCTTTGGATTGCAAAGACCATAACAGGGAGACTAATGATTACTGATACACAGTATCTATAGAACAGAAGGCTAAATTCTCAGCCACAGCCAGTCAATCAGTGACCTAGGTCTGAAAACAAAGTATCCTCAAATAATACAGATTACTAGTCACCAACAACAGTAAAAAGATGAATTTGTAAAACACTGCGTTAAAATATCTGGTCATAGTTGATACAGTTTTTCTCTTTCTTTACGAACTGGGACAATTGTAGCAACCTGCAAGAGAATGAAATTCACTGAAAAAACTGACATTTGGTTATATGTTAATTATCTCATATTACACAACAGTATTTGGTTTAGGAGTGGAAAAAAGAAGAACAGGTCCTTAATGCTGTTAAAATGCCTAAAAATTGCATTTCCTAAAATGAATCTGTCTTATCATTTTCATTTCTTATTGTCCCTTTTTTCCTACTGGAGAGTCATGAATGATTGCATACATCATTTACTGCTCCTCACTAGTAGAGAAAGTTTTAATCACTTAAGGCTATATATGACATTCACTTATATATTTATTACCCTGATGCCAAATTGATTTAATTCCATCACGTGAGATACAGTATAAATGTTAATATGCCTTAAGCCATTAGACTATCAGAGAATTTCTTAAAATTAGCAAGAGATTCATTTGACTATCAAATAAAAAACTTTTGGTCCACTTCTTTCAAGTTAGCTACTTTTATTCAGGAACCAGAGACCATTTTCTAAATAACTTATGGTTATTAATTCCTTTCAAGGGTGATTAAAAAAATTGAAATTCCTTTTCCTCATGCCTTGGAGAAAAAAACGCTAGTAAAGTAATTCAATAAATGATTAAAAACAAAGCACTTTTAGAAGTGCAGGAATCATAAAAAATTTCAACTTCAGTTTCACATCAGTTCACTTAAAAATGTTGCCTTAGAATTATGACCTAATCAAGGGTTGATCGCAGCAGCATGCTCATCATACCTTCCAGTATCTATTAAGTGAAGCAGCAGAGTACAACAGTAATCTCTTGTCCTATCTGCTTTGCTTCCCCAGGGTATATACACACTCTAGGTCTAATAAACCCTACACCTCTTTTTGAGTCTAAAGAAATGTAGGCAATTCTGGAATGAACTCCAGCACTGAATCAAATTATAATAAAAATATTTACACCACAGCCTAAGAACTTAAGCATTTGATCACAGTTAATTCCTCATGAACCCTAATCAGGAAGAACATGGTTAAGTTTAAGGTCATCTTTTGTTTTTTCTTTCCCAAAATCATAATCAAGAGAACACATACCAGTAAAGCTACTGCTCAAATACGTATTTTGACTAATAGCAAAAAAGCACTTCAAAACTGCGTATTTACTAGCATTTAGCTACATGGATTTTGAATCATTAACAATTTATTGCATGAAATTCTTATCCAGAATGGAAGACCTCTGCCTCATAGTAAATAACAGCAGTCTGCTCAGGTAGTACTGCATTTTGAGAAGTGAGAACTGCTCTGCAAATTAAATTTCACTTTTTACAAAATAAAAGCAAACTGGCAACAAGAACAATAATTTTTAAACTTACAATTAAATTTCCTTATAGCACAGCAGTAACTATCATTTACAATGAACTTTGTTGTAAATACATTTAGTATGCTTCCCTTATCCTTTTTGCTGTATTTGCACTGTGACAGTAAAAAAACATTTCCATGGGGATCTCTCAAGAAACAAAGGTTTACAAGCTGAAACCGAATTCCTAAATATATACTATTATACCTTAACATTTCTTTCTAATATGAAGTATACATAAAACTACTCCCTTTCCCCATCAGGTACCCTCAATATTTAGACTCACCTTCACAAAACAGAAGATTCATTAAGTATACCGAGAACTTTACTTTTAGTTAATCTGTAATTTGACAGATTCTATGTTTTAAAAACATAAAGGCCTACCAAACAGTCTCACCAATCATCTCAGTAACATTGGCTTCAGCTTTCACTTCACATATTGTCTGATATTTTGATCAATAGCAATACCAAGAACTCTTCCTTAATAAGAAGGGTACCAGCAATATCTTACAGAAACTGATCCTCACTGACTGAAACACCAAACACGACCAAAACACGTCCTCACTCAAATATCTCTGAGAGTTGACAATCATCTTATTTGTCAACCATTCTTTTCTGTAAAGCTTTCTGAACAGGACAGAAATATCCGAGTTCATGAAGAAGCTGCTATCAAAGTAGCATCTGGCTTCTACATACCTGTTTGAGCCCTATCTGTCTAGCTGTCAGTCCAGATATAGAACTGAAAGTACAATTTCCAGTGGTCATGCTTCCCTTGTCCAAACTGATCTCTCATCACCCACAGCTTTTCTGACATGACCGCATTCATGCTGGGAACCTAATCATGGTCTGTGAGCTGGTCAATGAGAAAAAGAAAACAATACTCTGGCAAACTGCAATATGGAACTGAAGAATTGAAGGAATAGCAATAGGCAATAGTTAACTTTCTATATATTACCTTACCAGAATGAATCAGTAAAAACTTAGTTACCTGTCTTTTAACCATATTGCATAAAGCCAACAGAACTTCCCAAAAAGTGCTGAAAGTTGTTGCAGTCAGCAGCATGCCAATGGTTATTAAATGTTTTCCTTCTTGTAAACAGAACATGTCTGAGTTATTTCTTCACACTGACCTCAAAAACAAATTAATATTTATAAAGCCACATTTATTTGTCAAAGCCCAGACAGAAGAAACCTGAAAACAGACTGTCAAAAATATCACCAAGAAAGCTAACAAACTCTAGTGACCCTTCTCTTACGAATTAGATGGCATTCTTGAGAATGCATTAGCCCTATATGTCTCTCTTCCATCCCATCAATCTTAAAACTTAGTGCCTTTTAAAAGGAGAGAGAACTCACAAGACTTTATACTAAATATGAATCAAAACAATAAAAGGGGATGTTTCTGCTGTTGACCCCAGAACCTTCTTTATAACGAAACAGGCAACTTCATTTAAAACCAGGAATGCTTGGTTTGGAGTTGTATTTTTTGCTTGGTTGGTAAGATTTTGGTTTGTTTTTTTACAAAATACTTTCAAATATAAAAGCACAAAAAAGATGCCAAACAGAATCTACTAGAATGGATGCTGTGAAACTCATATTCAAATAAATTTTGGCTCAGTTTGCTCCAATCTATAAAATGCAACCAAACACCTGTTCCAAAATTAGCATTAGCATCAATAAAAGCAGTACTTTACATAGAAATGACCACTGTATTCATAGAATAGTTAGGGCTGAAAAGGATCTTAACATCATCTAGTTCCAACGCCCCTGCCATGGGCAGGGACATCTCACACTAAACCATGTCACCTACAGCTTTGTCCAACAGGGCCTTGAACACCGCCAGGAATGGAGCATTCACAACTTCCTTGGGCAACCCATTCCAGGGCCTCACCACCCTCACAGTAAAGAATTTCTTCCTTATATCCAATCTAAACTTCCACTGTTTAAGTTTTAACCTATTACTCCTTGTCCTATCACTACAGTCCCTAATGAAGAATCTCTCCCCAGCATCCTTATAGGCCCCCTTCAGATACTGGAAGGCTGCTATGAGGTCTCCACGCAGCCTTCTCTTCTCCA
>WYDI02011336.1:0-31855 GCA_009867235.2 Psittacus erithacus
GGTTTAGTGTGAGGTGTCCCTGCCCATGGCAGGGGGGCTGGAACTAGGTGATCTTAAGGTCCTTTCCAACCCTAACTGTTCTATGATTCTGTGATTCTAAAAAATATTAAAGTTTAACTCATTATTGTGGTAAAACTCCAGTAAAATTCCTAATTGAATATTAGTGCTGCAAATGGCTTGAAAATTTGCTTGTTAGGATGGATGCCTGTCTTTCTGTCTTTTGCTAACGTAATTTAAATATGTTTTGGATTGAATCTTTAATAAAAATAGTTTATGAGTCTTACATATCACAATACAGTGTTAGTTGCTTTAGACTTCTAATTTAAATGTAAAGAAAACCCTTTTAAAGGAATGCATTAGACTTTTCAAAATATTAATTATGGTGATGTTTAAATATTTGCATTTAAACTAATCACATTTGGTTTTAAATAGAAAAACATTAATCAAGGAATGCATATTAGGCGTCATGTTGTGATTAACAACATAAAAAATGCCTTGAAGTCAAACTGCATTTTAAGTTCTTTGGTTATACTAGAAGCTGATTATCAATAGTGCTAAAAAGGAGCTAAAAAATCAAAATGTGGTCTGCTTCTAATTTCATATGTAGCTTTTCTTGCCTATTCTAGGTCCTTTCAAGGCAAACGTGGCAAAAGTACAATAGTTCATGTGTTTTTCCAACTGATAAAAGAGAAAAATCTCTAGTCTTCTTTTATGTTACTTAAAATGCAAGTGCTTATTTTTTCAATTCTCACAGCAGACCAGTGGTTGCTTCAGTGGTCTGCTAATAAGCTCACTAGTGAGTTCTACTGAAATTCGCTTCTGTTTGAACCTGCCCTTGATGCAGGGCTGTCAGATGGAGTGTGTTTATCAGGCAGATAATGATGTTTGCAGTGGAGAGCATGTAAGTATATATGCGGGCACACAAGTGAGTATGCATGTATAACAGTATTGCTGTAGAACAGCTGTCTAAAGGAAATGAGAAATAGACGGGAATAGAAATACTTTATGTAAGAAATAGAAACACTGTTGTTTCTAAGACCTCGTAATACAGCTCGGTGTAATGGATGAGCTTTCTGGCACAGGTTTCTTTTCCCCCTTAAGTCTTTAAGCCGGGTACAGTTTGGAACAGTTGTTTTAAGAACATAATTTTATTGTTGCATCAGGTTTGTCTAATCAGCCAGCTCAAGAAATTTACTCCCCGTCTTCCCTCCAGTTGCTCACTTCTGCTTCCATTTTGCAGTCATTATTCCAGCAGCTTTGTTGATGCTACTGTTTGTGGGGCACAACCCTAAAAACTTCCTTGACACACAAGGCATTGAATAAGCTGTGCTGCAAGGTCTGAAGCGAAGAGCAACTCAAATCCATTTACTGACAGCATAACATTTGTGTAACCACCACCCAACATCTCTGTGTGGGTTGTGTGTAATGCCTGGCTCTGAGGCTGGGCTTCTGAAGATGTGGATGTAATACATTAGCCTCCCCCTTTTCTATACTCTTTCAAAATTTTAAGAGTGTACGGTTTGCTACAGGAAGATACTGCAATTGGTACTTCTTTCCAGTAAGGAATATGAATACTTTATGGTTGCTCTTATTTAGGAAATTCTGTCCAGGGATCTTTTTACACAGCATTTGATTATGAACATGCCACTTAATTAATCAAGATTTCTCTAACTTGGCTTTCTAAGAAGCAAATGGTAAACACTCTTACTGTGGGATTTAAATAAAACCAAAAATGTCTTCTTTCGTTTCATGTAAGCAAAAATCACCTGTGCTATGAAATAAGAACCAGCATAAACAACCAGATCTTTAACTGGCTCTTTAACAGTGAGACATGGTTGCTAGTAAGGATGATGACTGTATATTTGGGATAAAAATGCAGAGGATCAGATGTTCTTTCCTGAATTTGTTCCCAAAAGATCTACAAATATTTAAGTGTTTGCATAAAGGAAATTAAAATCACACTTTTTGCTTCAAATTTTAGATGAGCTTACTGTGTCGGTCTGCCAGTGTTTTTATTCAAAATAAGCACATTTAATAATAATAATAATAATCTGAAAAGATTTGAACTCTAGTGTACATACAATTTGAACTATGAAAATCTTAAGCTGTAAACAAATTGCTTTTCAGGCTTCTTTAATCTCAGCACTGATAGGAGTGAGCAGCTGCCTCAGGAAGATGGTGTGCTTCGTGTTCTTGAGTGACTTGCACTGGAGGGTGGTTGTGTGCGTGGGTGATTATGTGAGCGTCTGCATGAAATTCTCACATGTACCTGTTTGCCTTTCAGTTCTGAGGGAGGTGTAGTAAGTTTACACTGCATGGGGTTTCCTTCGCAAGGTTGGACTGAGATTTGAATGTCCTGGACTACTTCTTTTCATAGTGTATGTTAGGCAGAGGTTTCTTCTGGGGAGAGCATTTATGGTAATTCTGCAGTATTCCTAGGATCTTGCATACAGTCAACATCTACTGACTAATGTTACTATTTTTTATGATCGAATCAATGGGAGCATCTGAAAAACAAATACCAAACCTATATGTTGGAAGTATCATAAAATGTAATTTCATGCAGTTGGTCCCAGTCAGATACTTACAGCTTTAGATTTGTTGTATTAAATACATCTAGTAGTAAAGGACAGAGGCATTCATTCTGACAAGTAACTCAGGGGTAAACCTGGGGATGTAATTGTAGGACTGAATTACAGTTATTAATTGGACACATTTAGGAGATCCTCAGATAAAAGTTGTACAGTTATGTTATCTCTTTTTTGCCTGTGTTGTGACTGCAAGATTGATATTCTAGGTATGTAATGTTGTGGTTTCATGATTCAGGACTTAAAAAACCCCTGCATTGTGATGGAGAAGCTGAAGAACAAGATTATTGTAGCTTCTCTGTTCTGGCAACTCTGAAATCAAAAGCATCTGGTTTTGTTACTCTCTCTTTTGTTCTCTAAAGAAGGAAAAATTCAGGAAAGTACTAAGAACTGGCATGTACACAAGGCTGGGCTTAATTACTACAGTAGTCCCATCTAGTTACACTGTCCAAGAAAGTTAACAAGACTCTGGCTGGAGATATGGCCACAAAGTTGTGTAGAAATACGTGAGCTGTATTTTATTGCTGGAATTTCTTTCTTTCTTCTTTCTTTTTTTTTTTTTTTTGGAAAAAAATAAGGTAAGGAGCCTCTAATCTGCTTGGAGTAAAGGGGAAAGAGTTGATACTGATAGTTAGGAGAAACACGGTCTGCCGTCACACAGCATATAAATGGAGTTCGAAATAAAGGACTTGGGACTAACATTTGCCTTTCTATAGACAGGGTTTCACCCTATCATGTTATCCCCCTAATTTTCTCTCTCTATGACTGATAAATATGGTGTGTAAGGTACTTATTTAATGAAGGTTTAACATACAACAGTAGACAATAAAGTAGGAAGATCCCTTTGAGAAGTTTGTTCATTTTGCTTGTGCATATCCCCTGTAACAGCATTTACAAAACTGGTTCCAGTGTATCACTTTTTCACTAAAGACTCCTCTGGCATAACAATAGTTCTTGTTTCTTGCAGAACTGAAACAGATCTTTGGACATGAAAGCCTTAAGGCAGTTTGGCCAAGTGGTTGACTCTTATGTTTTCCTGCCACAGTGAAAATAGCCTAAAACTCTCACAGCTCAGTCAAGAAAATACATTGTATATTGTAATTCTCAACTGTTTTAAGTGAATGTAGCTCTGCTGAAGTCTGTGTTGCTGTGCCAGTTTGATCCAGCTCAGTATCTGACCAAAATGTATTGCAGAATGACAGATAAAATCAAAATCTGTCTTTCCCCAGGTCCAGCCAGCTTTTCAGCAATGCTTCAAGTCCATTCAGTTCTCTTTCCACCCAGTACTTTTCGGCACCAAAATAGATTAATGTGCAAATCTGCACTTTATTAGCTGATCTCCCATGTGTATCTCAGACTTGTTATGCAGCACTGTCTAGCTGCATCTTATTTTTCAGCCTTTGCCATAAATGAATGGACAGTGTTGAACTACTTATAAAGTATAAAAAGTCTTTATTTTATTCCAGTTCATGTAGGTAAGTATCTGCTTGCATATATGTTTCTAATGCACATTTGTACATTAAAATTGGATTTGAAATTGAAGGGTGAGCTCAGGCCAGTGTGACTTGCCTATTGACCTTACTGGAGCTCAGGCTTTTCCTCTGGAGAGCACAAGCTGAATTAGTAAACAACAGGTACAGTTTGAATTGTAATGTTATTCTCCCTTTTAAGTTCGGGTTTTACTCTCAATGCCAATATGATGCTTGAGCTGTTTACTACAGAACATGTACTTCAGTACAGAAATTTTCTTTGCGCTATTGGGTATTAAAACATAATCACAGGCACTGACTCCAGTACCGTGTTACTAGTACTGATCTATGGCTGCATCTAATAATGATCCTGACTACTTCACCCATTTTATTTAAAGACCTGCCTCAGGGCATTGGCACATCTGTAGCAGATGCATTACATGCATTGCATAATAGAGATAAAAAGAAATAGGCACTTCCTATAGTTTTAATCTGAATGCCTCAAGTTTGATAATAAGTTATTTTGTTGGAATATTTGCACACAGAAAATTGTAAGGATATCTCATCACTTGCACATACTTACAATGAGACATATCAGAAATAGGTTCAAATATGTTAAGAAATATGCATAAATTAGCAATAAAAATATTTCATTTGGAATGATATATTTACAGAGCAATAGATTTTCTATTAGTAAAATGTACCACATTGACTATAATTTATATCTTACAATATCCTAATCCTAACAACAAATTAAAGTTTATAATGCTGTATGGCACAGTTCATAAAAATTCAACCTAATAACTTTGTTGAGAACTGTGTAATGATAGCACATCTGTGAGTTGCAGAGTCATCTCTTTTCTTAGATAAGCTTCTTTATTCTGATAGAGGAATCAGCTGGGTGCTGATTTTAATGGTCATCTAAAGTAGTCAAATACTTTGCAAATGCAGAAATGTTTTGTTGGTAATGCCAAAAAACCCCAAACCCAAACAAAAAAAAAAAACCCTAAAAACACAAGAAAACTTTCAAGCTTTTGTTTCATGCATTCATCTACATCTAAAAGCCTTTAAGAGTATGACCATGTAGCATTTGTTGTTTTTTGCGAAGAAAGTTACTTGAGTAACTTACATACAATTAGATAAGTAATATTTATAATTTATATCAGTGCTAAAACTAGTTATAGTCACGTAGCTTCCAGTTTTCAGTACACTTGTCAAGCATATCTAAGAGGGAGTGATTTCATTGCTTTAACTGCATCAGTCTGGTTAAAGCAACAGGGTTTGTAAGTGTGAAGTGGCCCTCAGTTTGCAGGTCTGCTGTGTAATGAAAACTTCCAGTAATGAAGTCAATGAGAGTTGAAGTTTCTGCATACATCTTTCCAGTTAAAGTAAAAAATAAATAAATAAACACAGATATAAGAAACAAAATCATCCACGTTAATGCTAGAATTTTGCATGTGCCATAGTTTTGGCATCTTTAGAAGTGACTATGTATGAAGTATATATGACAACTTTAGAACTGATATAAGCAAAGTATATAAATACAGGAATTTCAGTACAACCCCACCCATTACATTTACAGTTGTTTTGCCTAGTAAGATGCATGACTATGTGTCTGCATATATGTATATAAAGTACTGTTGTAAGTGTACAGTGTGCCTATTAAATGTCATGCTCATGAGTGGAAAGGAATCAAAATTAAATCGTGAGATTTTATGGAGTGTTTTGTAAGTTGAGGACTTCTTCACAGCAACTAATGCTATAACACTAAGGTAGTTGAACAGGGCGAGTACTGGTCTACATGTTAGGATTTCAGTCCAGTAAGGGTTCACGGAAAATGTTATTATATTCTCCAGCTGTTTTGCATTTGTTTCTTCCTGAGAGGCACTTAGCTCTTTTTCAAAGGGCTAGCAGAGTACTGGCTCTTCACTTCCACAGCAGCTTTCATAGCATCTTCCTCTGCCAACTAGAGTCCTGCTGCACAGCAAACATCTTCTTGGATATAGGAGGGAAAGTACTTATATCTGAACCTAAGAAATCATTTTTTGAGTAAATAAGTCTCGTATTTGTTAGTTCTGCTCATTATTTGTAAGTATTCTTTAGAAAATGGACTTTTATGTAGCTATTATATTTTGCATGACTTGTGTCTTACCCTTAGCAACTCCTGAGAAGCATAAAAACATGGCAGTGAGGTCAGAGGATTGTATTTGTGATGAAGGAAAAAAAACCATACTAGATTTCAGGCTTCTTGTTTTCCCGTAGCAGTCAAATAGAAATAATTGTAAAAATTTCCATTTCTGGTGATGCCACAAGTTAATGAGCTTTAGGTCATGAAGGTTTGGTTTGGTTTGTTTGTTTTAACAAGATGGGGGTCTTTTTGGAGTCTTGGGCTTTTTTTTCACCCTGTTTGTATGGCAGTTGCTCCTATGCTAGTTGCTTTCCCTGTCTTGGGACTTGAGCTGCTGTAGTTACATAGAAATGATGAAATGATGAAAATTGACAATAGGTAAGTTTATTTGAGGGAAAAAAAATCTTGGTTTTAGGATAAATAATTTATTGTGCCTCTTCTTTTTCTTGCAGAACGGTTTACACAGTACAGCCCTAAAAACCTTAGACAAGCATGGAATAAGTAAGTTGTTTTTTCTTTCATTATTATTTTGACTCTTCAAGGATATGATTCATGCCAAGCTGAAGTTATCATAGTTGACTTAAAATGTCTCTGTCTTTTTTAATTACAGTACAAATATGGAATTACTGAAGTATTATTCTTTCCTGCTTCTGCCAGTTTGGGGTATTTTTGAATTGCCAATTGTAAATATTGAGAAACTGTATAGCATCATATTTTCATCTTGGAGATGTCAGCTGGCAAGTGTACTGAGCTCACTGAGAGTTGCAGTGTTACTGCCTTGGGCCATCAGTTTTGAATTTTGTTTTCCCCATTCATCTGTAACAATAAAGAGACCTTTAAATAATATGTTTCTAATCCGTTTTTGAGTGTTGTTTCCACATAATCATCCCCTGTTGCCAGGTCCATCTGGTCATTGCTGTGAGCTGATAACCATGCCAGTTATATGCCAGTTGTATTTTAATTATCACAATTGAAAAAAACAATGTGTCTTTTTCTGTTGTTTTTTCCTTTAATGTTTCCTGAGTTTTTACATGAGGTGGACACTGATATAAAGGTATTGTGCTCAAAAGCCAGAAGGGTTGCCTAATAAACCAGGAATGCCTAATCAATCATCTCTGTAAAGTTTACTAGAAGATTTCTCAGCACATGAAGAATCTTTGTAGACAGGATATTTGGGCAGCACTGTATTGAGTGGTTAATATCTCTTACATTTTGAAGAAAGCATACACAGTTTGAGTTGGATGAGCAGGGTAGCAGCTATGTCAACAACTTTTCCTGCTAGAAAAACTGTTAGGCTTTTTCACCGCTCTCTTTTCACTGAAATATTTTGCAATCAGGCTAAGCCTTTGCTGCACCAGAATTGCTGTTTTCTTTCCAATACTCATTCCGAATTTTATTGTTGGTAACAACTGACTGTCTGGTTGGTAGTTTTCCAGGCAGTTCAACAGACAGCAGGAGTCTGAAGTTTCTCCTCCAAATTCACCACTGAAGTTGAAAATATTAAATGTTTTGGTGAAGGAATGTTTTTATTATAAGGAAAAAAAGTTACTGATAGGGTAGAAGTCCCAGTCTTTTTTCAGTGTTCTAATTTATTAGTAATGGAGTGTGTCTACAGCTGTAAAATTCATAGTATGGTCACTTGCCTAAAATGTGATGAGGTCTGTATTTACTTTGCTATTCTATTATTTTTTCCTCCATTTGCTCCTTCCCAGACCAATCTGGTCCAATGTTTTGGACTGAAGCACAAAGGCATTTTTCATTTTAAAACAAACAAACCCAACAACTTCTGAAATTGTGGTTAACTGAGGGAAGAGAAGTCACTTAATGCAATATGACCACAGCTAAAATTAGGTGTTAGCTGTTGGATGTGATACCAAAAATGTTCCTTTGAGTCAGAACCTGTATGTTTGCAGTGCCAGGTGTCCTTCGCAGTGTTCTTCATGACTCTGTAGCTCACTCTGCATTACTGCTGGATCCTCCATGGTTACAAGTAATTTTCTGATTCCTGCAATTGGACACAAAAAACTGTCACTGAAGCCATTGCAGGCCATCACAAAGGTTAAGTGTCACCTATCTGAATTAATTGAATTTCAGCGCTCCAGAGGAAAGAAAGTTTCTGGCTTTTTTTATTCAGACTGGAAGCCTAATTAGGTGGCTTTTATGGAAGAGTCCATCTCCAGTTTACTTTAGAGGGATGAACGGGAAGATGAATATCACTTATAGTTGGCTTTTGTGAATTTTGCCACTTCTTGTGATCCTTGCAGGCATCTTGCAATGTTTGACTCTACTTCAGTCTTACTGCTTGAAATAACGTAATTCCCTGAAAGCCATATCTTTAATTTTTAAAAGTCAGTTACTAGAATTTTCTATATTCTGTCCTTGAACAATGAACAAACTTGCAAGTTCATTTTTTCTTTGAAAGTAGTTAATGAAATCCAAAAGCTTGGAAGAAGCAGTTATATTGCAACATAGGCAATTAGGTCTGGATTGGGAAAGAGGGACAAGGAAACTAATATGGATGTGAGTGTGTTTGCTTGGGGGCATATATTTCTGTAAGTAATGTGAATAGATCCTGACACTCTGTTCCATCCATTCTGCAGGCTTGGACTGAATGTTTCTCTGTATTTTAACAGCAGTTAGGCCCAGCACTCTCTCCTCTACATGAATAAGTACAATAATAATTTGAATCTTAAAAGTTGCTCTCATTTATTTCTTTCAAGGACATTGCATGAAAGTTGTTTTCATAAAACAAACAAACAAAAAAGAAACAAACAAATAAAAAACCCCCACACCAACAAAAACTAACCCCCACCCCCGCCAAACAAAACCAAAACCTAGTTTTGCTTAAAACAAACCCTCAGTCTCTGAGATCTCATAATTGACACAAGTTACGAACACATCACAGGCTGACTCAAATAAGTCCTGAGCTTTTTAATATCTAGGAAACCTCTTCAAAAATGTTTATAGAGTTTCAATGCTCCATGCATAAAAAAGGATTTACAATTTCTCAGCATAAATGAAGGGATTCAAAGAGTGAAAGCAATGACAATGCAGAGTTTAGTGCTTCATGTTGCAGTTCTACTACAATAGGAAATATTCAATGCCTCAAAATTATGTATCGTTTACATTCAAATTGTAAAGGATTTTCTCTTTTTCTAGTGTAAATCTTTATTTGTGTGCTGTATTAGAGCGCTGTTGCTTGCACAGCTGTAGTTAAGGATATATAAACATTTCTGTTACAGACATCATATTCCCAAGGGTTTATAATTCATCTATAAAACTTAATACTTGGGCAGAGTGATTCAGTCTAGATTTTTTTCTTTGTTAGCATGTTTCAAAAAGCAGTAATCTCTGATCTTAAAAAAAAAAAACTTTTAAACATCCCAATTTAATTTGTTGAAGACTGTTGATGTCACAAAAATGTCCCATTTGAAGCAGGATTGTTTTAAATGAAGTTGGGATAAACATGAGGCCTAAGACATAAAGCCTTTCGTTTTTACATATATATTGGTTTTGTTGCAGAGTTACTGCCTCTC
The DNA here is from genome assembly GCA_009867235.2 of Psittacus erithacus. Lineage (NCBI taxonomy): Eukaryota > Metazoa > Chordata > Aves > Psittaciformes > Psittacidae > Psittacus > Psittacus erithacus. The sequence continues at coordinate 9,722 of WYDI02011336.1, forward strand.
AACATTATCGTACCTTTGAAAGATACAGCTTAAAAACCAGTGTTTGCGGTCATGGAAAGATTTATGCATGTGCTTAAGCTCCTCTGACATGAAGCCCTATTACTACATTTTATAAGGGGGAGTACTGAGATACAAAAAAAAACCTATGGAATTTTTCACACAGAAACTGCCATAGAAACTATAAAACAGAGCACAACATTGAACTTTGTGCTCCCAAACTGGAAGAGAACACCTTTAATTTTATAAACACAGTAAAGCTTTCACTATCTACTGTTCCATCTTTCAGGTACAGTCTGGCCCTTTATCTTTGTAGATATGTTTTGAGGTCCTGGCATGGAAGAGTGAGAATATGGGTTTAGAAGTCTTCAAAGAGACTCAGCTTTTGTAAGGAGAAGTTAGTAGAAGGGAGAATAACACTCTTCCAACATCTACAGAGACAGCTTCATGTCTGTCAGGGCAGAGGGAACAGAGGCAAAAAACTACACCACCAAACCTCCCAAAAAGCCACAGATGGTATATTGGAGGCAAAATAATTCCACCTGATTGACTACACTAGCTTCCAAGAGATGTGAATTTTAAAGGCAGAGCCAGACAATGGAACAATGATGGACACAAGCCAGTGGCTCTTTAATTCCTAGTGTAACTGGAAATCGGCTAAAAAGTGTGGAATGTAACAGCAATGACAAAGTGAAACCCAGCAGGCTCATTATGTAATAAGACAGATCCCTAAAATTCTTAAAATAGAATTGGTCACAGTAATAGAAACTACTTTTGGGAAGTGTACATTTGGGAAATAATGTATGTATCATTTATAGTGAATTAAGCTCTTTGGAGACTTTAACACTGGATTTCTTCACTGGTTGTCAAACTACCTAAGGATTATAAAGAGAATATTTGCTAGCTAATATGTGATTTATGAATTTTGTAAAAATGCGTATAATGTTAGGAAACAAAACTTGCATTGACATTTGCTTTTATCTAGTGTGAAGCTTCCCCTACACTGCATGACCTAACATATTGTGGAATGCAATTATAAAATACTGGTCTAAAAAGAATGAAGATGTGGTAATCTGATCATCCTATAGAATCCATAATGAATTATATTTTAACCTTTTTTCCTGAACTTTTCTCTTCAATTATCTCTACACAATAAAAACCAAGAACAGCTCTGCCTTCAGAATGCATTGCAACCTCTTTCAATTTGTAAAAGCTTCTCCACAATAATAAACCCTTACAGAAGAATAACAAAAGAGGACTAATTATCCTTGTGTATATTTGGTAGGATGTAAAAAGCTTTTTCAGATCCTTCTGTCATAATGGGTTGTATTGTGAGAAATTAGGTTGGAAAGAAAAGGTGCAGTCGAAAACAAATTCTGCTCTGCATAAACAGAACTACTGCTTCGTAATTCCCCAACATGGCAGTATTTATTATATAAATAACACTTTATTCTCACAGCTAGTCCCACTGCTGGGGATTTCTTCCTTTAACAAGATAGCCTCTGTACTTCAGAACTCCCCTCCTGAGGCCAGGGTGTTTAAAAGTTGCATTCCAAGATGGACTGGCCTATTTTGGGACTGTTATTCCGTGAAAACTTCCTGAAGAAAGCAATTTGAGTGAACAGAGACGAGTCCATGTATTTTGGGTCTGTACTGCTTTTCAAGAATGACACGAACTATGGAACCGCACAGAGCTGAGCCTTGGAAAGGGTTTTTAGTTTGAGGTTCTGCTGTTTGGGGCTTTTTTAGGAAAATCTTTGCCTTAGTGGGGTTTTGACTAAAAACAAAACTTCTCTAATTGTCACTTTTATCCCCTTCACCTCCTGTCTCTTCCCCAGCATTTCTCATTGAAATGTAGTCTGCAGTGCCACAGGAAGAATATTCCAGCTCTCAAGCACAGCAGGAGCAAAAAGCTTTAGTGTTGTCATTGCTAAAGCCTTTCTGACGGATACAACTAAGCAATGAGAATTTAAAGCTGTACCTGTGCAAAAGGTGGATTACATGTGTACGACTGCGTGCAGTTCGCATATGCTGAGGTTGCATGTGAGGAGTGACCAGGAATCTTGCAGAGGGGGAGCATGGGTGTAAACCAGGCACGAAAGGATTTTACACATTTGTGGTTTAGAGGCACATGAATCTGCCTCTGTCTCATGATTTGCAGTGATACTGCTGTACTGAAAAGAACAAACAAACAAAACATTTTAATTTCCCATTTGTTTCATATTTCACATAAATACTCCTGTATAGTCATTACCTTTTGCCCGAGGGAGCTTAGGAATCCCGTCATGACAGAGCTTCCGCAACCTGCAGCGAAACAAGCCATTTACCAAGATCCGGGCACAAATTTATTACACACACACAAACCCCCAAACTTCCCCAGTATCCGATCGGTTCTCCTTCCGGTAACAGACCGGTATCTCCTGTACGTTCCTCTTACATGCGGCAGCCGCGGGCCGTGAGGGGACGCGGGAGCGCGGCAGACACAGGGCGGCAGCACGAGGGGGAGCGCTCGAGCTGGCTCAGAGGGCCCTCAGCGCAGGGCGGGGAGGAGTCGCCCGCGGAGGCCGAGAGTTTTGGTTGCAAATGTTTTCCTAGCGCTGTTTGTTTATTCCAGTACTTAATGGGGTTTATTACATTGATTTCAGGGTGGTGGAAGCTGCCTGTTTGCACTCCAGTCCTTTTGTGTGTGTGTGTGTGTCTGCTTCTGTACATTGCGCCCGCTTAGTACCGTTTCTGGCTCCGTACAAGAGACTCAGCTGCAGCCAGGCGAAAGGCACCGTTCTCAGCTCAGGAGCTGTTAGCGCTAAACTGAAATGCCCTGCTAAGCTGAAATGCACTGCAGGTTGTGTCAGCCCCGTGGTAATGAATTCTGTGATGCCGATTGAAGCCATTGACTGAAAATGTTCTCTGGATTTCCTTTGTTCATCCGTCTGCCAAGTCGAAAAATTCTTTACAATTTGTATGTGAATGTTTCAGATTGGAACAACTGCAAATTGCTCGAATATTGTACCTTTTAAAACTTTGGGGGGTGGGAGAGTATTCCTAAGAGATCTCATTGATAGAATATTTATCCTAACGTTCAATTTATTTTTATTCCAAATTTCTCCCCCTTCCCCCCCCCCTTGTGATGCTAAACTTTAGGTATCGTGTTACATCCTCTTGGCCCAGTTAAAAGTAGTAATAAACCTCCTAATCTGAACCACAATAGCCTAATAACTCTATGTTTCATTAGTAAAATTAGATTGTTACCGTCCTATACCTTACTCATCTGTGACAGCTGTGAAAGCACAGCTGTAGTGTACATGGCTGTTCTTTGCTGTCTTCTGCATCATTTAATTCAGTTCCTAGCATTGGACTAGCATTTGTCAGTGTTACTGTCTCCGAACCTATCCATATTTTGGGTTATTCTTCCCTGGTAGTGATGGTCTGTAGTTCTCTCTGCTCTATCTTATTTGTAGATTTTTTTTTCCCACATATATCCCTTCTTTTAGCTTCTTTGCACTAATTTCTTTGTCTTATGTGGTGTTCCCAACATTTAGTTTCATCTAAGAATTGATTCAGTATGCAGTGTATCCCTTGGTCCAGGTCATTAATAAAGATGTTAAATAAAACTGTGACTAACGCTAATCCCTCTGGCACACAGCTGGACACTTCCCTTCAACTCAGTACATTGCCACTCATCCTTATGGTCTGTCAGCCAGTTTTCAGTCCATGAGATAGTGTATCATATCTCAGCTCTTTGGAGTTTGTCTACAGAGCAAGATTTCTTAGAGAAATTGCATCAAACATTATCTCTCCTGTTGCTTTATTCCACCAGTGATTAAGTCCATTTTTAAAAGCAATCAATTTATCTGATGTATTAGTCATTAGTCACTTTTTCTTTGTTTTGATTGCCATTTTGTCTTCATTTTTCCTAAAACTGGTTTTGCTTCCATATTGTCTATGTTTTGTTTCTACTGTCTATATTGTGTGTCAGCATCCAGCAAGTATTGGCCAAGATTCTCTTCCTTATTTAAAAAAAAAAAAAGGAAGTATGTGTATATATGTTTTTTAAGTCTAATACAATACTTTAGAATGCAGGGCAAAATTAGCTAACATTATAGTAACTTATCTACAGTAATAACCCTGTAAACAGAAATGAGGAAGGAGAACTAACTCTTCTTGCAGAGATTCCCTGCAAAGACTTTTAAAAGGTGCCTTACATTTGTTTGCTATCCTCACTAATTTCTTAAGAATTCCTTAAGATATTGAGACATATATCAGATAGACATGTTTATTTGGTGTTTCCAGGTATGATTTTTTTTTTTTCAAAGTATGTTCTTCATTAATGTTTTTGAGTACTAACTGATCAACTCTTTTCAGATGTTTCCAGTTGTTCTTTCTTCTTACGCATTTCTACATGCCAATGCTTTATTAATTTCTCAAAATTATGTTTTTGGTAGTCTGTTACTCATATGTTGCCATAGTGTCTGGGTTCATTTCTTGGTTTGAAGTCTAATACTTTCTGATCAGAGGCACCAGGCATCATTATATCCTCACATTCCTAATTCTGCCCTCTTGCTGTAGTTCTGTACTGTTGGCCTTTATGCTGAAATCTTTCTTCCCCAGATAATGATGTTGCTGACAAAATTGAGTCTCTGGGATGTGTTTTAAAAATATTTGCCTGAGGAATTGAAGACATATTGTGAAGGCAGTAATATAAGTGAAGTAGACCTTACTGCTGTGTCTCTCATTATTTGTATGTAGCCATTAAAGACAAGATTCCTCCAAAATGAAGCCAGTGATAGGCGCCTGAAGAACTGGGCTGGCATTCAAAACTGCTTAGTGCTAAGCTACTGCTGTTGGCATAAGTGGCTTGATATTATTCACTGCTTTTGTCATGTATTACAGGTATTTTTTCCTTAACTCAACAGTTCCTTTGATTCTCATCTTAGGGTCTCAGAAATGTATAGAATTTGGAGAGATGGTGCAGACAGGCAATAAATGTGTAATAATATCATTATGCTACTGAGTTTTGTCATCTCTACAGATAGTTTAAGCCAATCTCAAAACCCATGCTGTTTGGCTCTGTTGCCAGCCAAAGACCTACTGACAGTAGTTAAGGTTTCTGCAGTGGTACAAACATCACAAAATATCTTTACCTCAGATAAATATTTATTATACTGACTTTTATGATGATTTGATGTGGGGCTTTGAGCATAATTCTACACACCTACTTTTTTGAGGTAGGCTGGTAATTATAAGTATTTACAGGTTGCCATTCACGAGACTGTCCTGTGACCATCTCCCCAAATTCATTACAACTTTGGCAAGAAAATCTTAATTGCTTCCTTTCCTGCATTTCTGGCTGTGGCATTTCATGTATCTGCCTTCAGATTTCTGACTTCTTTCTTACCATATAGGATAGAGAAGCAAGAATTTTTCTTTTTTCTTTTTTTTTTTTTTTAATTAGTGATACAAAAACACATGGCATTTTAGGAGACTCATGAAAACAGTGATTTGTTTCAAAGCTTGAAGCAATTTGCTAGCCAAACAGTTCTCATAGTAAAATTTAGTGATTTCTTTAAATAACCTGCCTTTTAAAGCCTGAAGCTATTGTTTGAGAATGTGAAATGGCTGCAGGCTGATCTTCATGTATATATGTTCAGTGTCTGTTTGACCTGAGTGTCAAAAAGGGAAGATAGGAGACAGTAATCCTTGCTGATGCATTAAAATGGAGAGGTTACATTATGTATCTTCAGCAACACACTGTGAATAGCGAGCCCCGGCATAGGGCTGGTGCACCTGTCATTGCTGGAGGGCAAAGAGGCAAGTGGTTCCAAAGGGAACTGACCTTTTTCTTTCAGGCATTGAGTCAATCCCATATCCTAAGGCACACATTCTGCATTAAAATTATTATAACTCTCTTGGTATTACGCTGAACAACAGACTCTGGTGAAAACCTATGTTAAAAAACCCAAACAAAACAAAACAATGATAGTGATGGTAGTTTGCATATTGTTTTTAATTAAGCCTTCATAGGAAATAAATATATTCTGTAATTTTGAAAGATATCACTAAAACAGTTATGTTCTCTGATAAATTTAATAAAAAAATTGAAATGTTTTTGTCTGAATTTGCAGCTGGATACCAAAATGAGAATATTTATCACTAAATGTGATTCTCAAGAAAACTGTATCCTTTTAAATACTCTGATGTATAATGCAGTGTATATCCACTGTCTGCCACCTCAGCTGAATTTATATCTGTAAGATCTGATTTACAAATAGACAACTTTCTGTTAAATTATTCACATCTCATAATAATTGATGTAACAGAGTTGATCTTATGCTGGAGCATATTTGATCATAAATTCAATGAAAGCAGCCATCATCTTTGTGATGTTTGTCCAGCTAAATCCTTCAGTGAATAAAATAATAAAGATGCCAGCTGTGTTTGTTTTATGATCATGGCTGCAATAGGAAGCTGGAAATACGAATGAATAAAAGCTCTAATTTTTCATGTTGAATTTATAAACTGAGAATCTTACTGCAAAGAATTTAAGTGAAAAAAAAGTTACTTCTTTTACATTCTCATGAAGGTATTGCTTGCTTTTTTTGTTCCTGTTGTTTAGGAATCCAGAATAATTTTAAAATACTACTATTGTTGTACCCAAACTTACAAAATCCAGGGAAATCTTGTAAAAATAGATGAAATTTATGCTTTTCTCTCTGACACTATTGCAAATTAAGAATGGGCCATTATTTTTGCATTGCCTACTTTGGTTAGATTCTGTAGCAATCTTAAAGCTCTGCTTACTACTGCATACTGTTAGTGTGCCTCAATCTAATTTCACCACTCTGACAAAAAATCGTGCTCCAGATTATTATTGCCCTTCCTTCAGCATCATGACTTTCATAAAATAGTGTTATATTCTAGTTTTATTTCTTTCATATTTGATCCCTAAAGTGCCCTTGAGTCAAGCTTTATTCTGCAACCATGAGGGCATGAATCTTCCCTGAGATGTTGACAGACAGTGTTTGGTGAATATAATTTTTCTGTCAGCTACAGCCTACATCTATACTGCTAACTAAAGGAGAGCCAGGGACAATCTTCTGGCCCTGAGGCCATATGGCAGACCTTAGCTACAGCTCTGCTAAGTAACACTTGGGCATGGATCTCCTGTGGGCTTTATGTCATCCCCATACAGCTGCAGGTGCAATATTATTTTGGGTGTGTTTGGTATGAGTTTCTTAATTCTAAATTTCCAGCATAACGTAAGACCTCTCTTGTAGGCAATAGGAATTGTGTTTTCTAGAGTAAGACTGAAGGTAGTGTATTTCTCATCCTGTTTGTAGGAGCCCAGTACATGCCACTTTTTGGGAATGGTCCCTGGCATGGGTTGTTTTGTGAGCTGTGTCTAGGAGAGGTTTTGGAGAGTGCTAGTTGATATGGGCCAAATAAACCAGGGGCAGTGTCGACACTCAGTAGCTGAGCAGTCAAACTCTCTCCCTAGCCCTGCTTAATTCAGCAATATAAACTTCAGCAGAGAGATTCTTACTATTCCCTGCCCTGTGCTCACTTGAGCATATTCCTAGTGAAGTTTTTCCTCACTGTAATGCTAGCATGCTTAGTCACCTAGGCCTGAAGCTGTAGGGATGATTTTTATCTTTCCTTTCCTATCCCATGCACTGAGACTGTTATATATGCTTTACTTTATTTTGCCTTTCCAGCTTTTCCAAGAGACTCTTTTTCCTTCCCCAACCACCTCCAATCTTGATTATCATAATATACTTCTCATGTCCTCTCATGACCAGCAGCCTTCTTCAGATCATATCAAAACCAACGAGTAAATTTGGTTAATTTTTTGGTAGATTGCTTAGCTCTCCTCCCAACACTGACTGTTTCACTCTATTGTTCTTGAGCTTCCTCTTATCTTTTTCAGAATCCTCCATAATTACATCTCTTTCTCTCTTACTTCACAAAACTGTATGTTTGCTCCTATTCCCTATTCTGAAGTCAGTGATCCCTTTCTCATATTTAGGCCTTCTCCTGTCTCCTAGATAACTCAGGCAGGCACAACTGCTTCTTCCTTTCTGGGAAGAATCAGATGGGCTTGTGCCCAGATAGTCCATTCATGAGTTATTTGTCATACTTTTCTCCAGGCTTCTTGTTCTCTGTTTGGAAGCTGATAATACTAGTCCTTGTCTGCCTCAAATGCCTCCTTTCACCAAAGCTTAATATCCATTTAGGACCCTGCAATGGGACCCAGATGTTTATTTACCTGCCCGTCCTGCTTTGGTGGCAGCGCATGTGTTGCAGAGCTCCATGGATTCCACAGTTCCACGTGTGCAAAATCTTTTGAAAATCCAAAAATCCAGCTGCTTAGTTTGGGTCACTAGAAGTGGCTTGAGCTCTGCTGGCAGTCAAGTGACAGCTGGGTCTTTGGAAAATCTGACCTTTAATGGTCACTGTTATAGGTAACAATTTTGATTTTAGTTCTTAAATCACCTGTGCTGATTTATGCCTAAATAGCAGTCACTCCCTTCTTAGATGTCTCTCTTTTATGTTATTTTAACAGGTTAGGATTTGCAAAAAATAGTTCAGGATTGAGTTCTTCCCTACTGTAAGCCAATTTCTTAGTGTCAGATAGCACTGCATCCTCACTCATATGTGTGTACAGGCACTTAAAATTGACATATTTCAGTGATTGATAGTTAAAATATACAGTTTGTGATTTGGTCGTTTACCTCCAACCTTTTTTTAGTTAAAAAGGCATAAACTGTTGTGTTAAATCTGAACAAGTTTTTAAAAAGACTTCAATACAGGTACGTGTGGATATGTAATGATGTTTCACTTTTTTAAAAAAATCACTGCAAAATCATGTTACTTTTTTCCCAAATTACATACTAGAGGGAGATCATTGTTTTCTCCTACCATGGTCTCTGTGCCTAAGAAACCCTTGAATGCACTTTTTTCCCCCTGTTCAAGTTCAAAGTCAAATTCAGACTTCTTTTAACAAATTGGCACTAGCACATTTGTCTCTTAACAAGTATTAATGCTGTTGGTATCAGGCACTGGATTTTCAGTCTGCCAGCTGGAAGATGACCTAATGTTCCCTTTAGAAAGTATCTGTCTGTATTAGTGTAAAGAGAGACCATGGTGTGCTAAATCAGGAGAGTAAATCTGGAGAAGAAGCTGATGCAAATGTGACATCCCATCCTGTGTGTTTCTCTAACATCACCTGAACCGAGTACCTGAGGGTCAGGGAGCTGCAACTAGTTCTGTATCATGTAAGTCTGTCTAAATGTATGGGTGTAATAATACATAATGCAGAGTTTTTGACTGCGTAGCTTTCAATATATTGCCCATATGCTCTCATTATAAATACCTTGGTCTCCTCCTCTCAGTGTTTACTAGTTCTGCATCATTTCCCTGTCATGTCTTATCTTAGGAGTATAGTTGCAAAATGACCAGGATGCCTACTTGTATGTGATTGCTTAGTGTTGTTGGGTTCAGAAAAGCGTCTCATACACATAGTTAAATACATGCATATGCTTGGGGTCTGTCTTCCTGAGCTTTCTGGGCTTGAGGCATTCTGCCTCCAAATCTCTCTCCACCTTTAATGAGCTGTATAAATAAATACAAAGTACTCCTGTTCATTCCATATCCATAAAAATATATTTTATTAGCTGAGAGGTATACAATAATAGAAAAAATCAGGCCCATCTGATGTTTTAGGGAGCTGTGGGAGGACAGGACAAGTAGCTGTTTCCACATGGTTGATGGACCCGAGGCCCCAGCAAGACGGATTTGTAGGTTAACTGTGATGAATGATCTTTGGCTTCACTGACTAAAGCAAGGTCACCCTTCTTGGGACATTGCCTGCATGCTGCAGCCTTGCAACAAATTCTTGTTGAAGCACTGAGCAAACAGACCAGTTCTTATTTACATTAGAATGAAATTAAGACTTTTTAAACCCAAAATGGCAAAATATCAGACAAGAGGCAGAGATTTATAAGGCAGTGCTAATGTTTATTTACTAGAACTTAATTGGATTTGGTTTTGGGTTTGGTTTTGGGTTTTTTTAGTTTAGTTTTCAGAAGGTCCAAAAAGCTTGTTTTTCTTTCTGTAGTCATTTAATAAGGGAAAATAGGGCAAAATTTGTTTACTGCCTTAGTGGCTGCACCCACTTGACAAATTGAAATTCAGAGTTTGGTTATTTTTGTGGGGGGAAGTATTCTGCTTGGATTTCTTCGGAGGTTAACAATCCAGATTCTCAAGGGTGGGAGGAGGAAAAGCACAGAGCTTTGACTGCATTGTGTGCCAGAGGTTTATTTCAGCTATTTCTGAGTTGGGGGGGTAGGAGGGGAGGGATTATTCCCTCCTTTTTTTGGCTTATGTCCAACCAGTGAGGAAATAAATATGTGAAGAAAGAGTGCTATGGAATGTTAACTCCACTGCTGTATTTTCTTCCTTTTATCATGCCCCAAGATTCAGTGAAGTTGATATAAATTCACCATGCCTTCTTTTAAAAAGCATAACAGAAAGGCATTCTTCCTTTAAGAGTCAGACTGTAAAAGGTGATTTTCTTTCACTCAGTTTGGTTTAAGCCTGTAAAAAGCATTAAGTGAAAAATCTGATATATTTGTTAGGGCATTTATTGCATTACTAACTTATATTTTCAGTTCTCAGTGAAAGGTTTATGGAGAACATAAACCTTGAAGAGTTTTTGTTCAGGATTAAAGATATATTTTCTCCATTTTCTGGTGAAATAATAGCTCATAAAATGATTGGGGTGTTATGAATTACTTTTAGCTCTATTTCTTTTGCAAGGGTATTCTGTTCAACTTGTTGAGGTGCATGAAGGAGGCCTTTAAAAACCACTCACCTTGATCAGAAGATTCATGCCCTTTATACAATTTTGAAACAATCAAAATCTTCTGATTAGGTATCACCACTGTGTTGTTTTCCTTCATTAATTGCACTTACAGCAAGCAAATATCTTCCAGTAAACTGTAAATTTAGTATATTAAGAAGTAGTCTGTCATGATTAAGCAGTACACTGTGTCTTCCATAATTAGTATCTTTAGTACTGGACTGGTTGGGATGCTCTAAGAATTAAAATAGCAGATTGGTGGTAGCATAAAATCAAAAGATGTAATGGCTAAATTCTTTCTCGGGCAAAATGGTAAGGCATGTTCTGATTAAAATTTCCTAGGAAATATTTCCTGGGAAGTACCTGAGAGAAGCTGATGAAATCTGAGTGAAATAATGTGAAATACTTGAGGTATTCCTCTTTTAGTTTAAAGAAATAGTTGTGGTTTTAAAAGGTAGCAGAACACTGTACCTAGTAGCCATGCTGCCTGGAATATCACAACCTCAGAATTCCCAGGAATTAAGAAGTTACATGATCATATCGCAGAAAGCCAAATTCTCAATAGCTTAGAGTATGCTATCATTGGACATGTATTGTATATTTGCTGATTAAATAAGCTTATTTTACTTACCTTTAATGTATGCCATGCAGACACCTTAGTTCTTGCTTCATTTCACACTCCAGCATATATTTTCCTGGCAAAAAGATACTTAGTATCAAGTGTAAACTTTGTTCTGTATCAAAATGATATGGAACAAGTAGAGGTAAATACGTACAATACTGTCAATCAACAGTGTTGGCTATCTTCATGCCCTAGGCTCTTAATAGCTGGTACTGGGTTTATTTGGAAGGTTTCATAGCCCAGCATAATTATTCTGAGGCATCAGAGCAAGAGTGCCTCTCAGGCTATAGAAGGACAAAACTCAGGATACTGTTAAGTCTGTTTAGGATTAGCATTTAAAGCTCCAATCAACCAAACTCAGTTTTTAAGGGTGTTGTATTCTGTAAGAGCGTTAATGTTCTGCTTCCTACATGAAGCAAACCTTTCTAGCTGGGTATTGCGAGCAGTGTTGTGTTGTAGAATACATCTGGAATGGACGCTAAAACACATCAAATCTAGTGAAGAAAGAGTCGGGGGAAAATAGACTCATATGGAAGTTTCTGACTTGAGTTACATTTAGTGATGACACATGCCTTACAAATGGTTTTATGATCTAGTCATGACTGAACTTACTGGCCATTATCAAATGTGAATTGCCATGAGAGGTTAGATCACTTCATTGTGTAGTTCAGGTGTGACTAAACTGAGTCTCTGAAGCCTCCTGTGACTCATGAGCAGTTTAAGTAAGCATCTTAATTCTCCATTCTGAGAAATTCAGGCGCTGCAACTATAATTATGGCTTACCTATTTTGTCAGTAGGTTCTTTAAAAAATATACCCATTGCATAAAAACTATATACCTAGAGGTAAATCTATATTAATGAAAAGAGAAAAATAAGCAAACAAACAAAACAAAACCCACAAACAAAAAATCCAAACCAACCAAACAAACCCTAGTTGCCTATATTGTTAGAACCATCATTTGTTACATTAATTTTTCATGAAATGCTATTCATCTTGGCTGCTTTCCAGCTAATGGCATTTGTGCAACTGTCAAATGAGAATTAGTTCAGACAGGTCAGGGTTATTATTACCTTCCTGGAATGCACTGAATGAACTTGCCTCCACAGCTTTCCAAATGGAGCTCTGACCTCTTTTACATCAACATTAACAGCAGTACCAAAGAATCAAACATTCTCTCTGTTCTGTGTCTGTGAATACTTATCATTGGCAGTCATGGCTTTTATATTAAGAGTAAACATCTTGACCACGTTTTTAGTACTTAAGCAGGTAAGACCGTTGATGCTGTGATATGGTAATATAATTAAAAGGGATCACGCTAATTTCTAAATTTCTGAAGAGATAGTTCTATACACCCTTATCAAAATCAGGAGTGTCTGAAGACTGTGGAGTGCAGTGTTGTGCAGAAGCACAGAGCAAGGACAGATACTGGGAGCAGTATAGCCACGTTAGTGCAGGATTTGCCCCAGCCTAGCTCATCTAAGAAGCCTGAGCGGGATGTTTCACTAATTTGTCAAGCCGGCTTCTAGTGAGGTACTAAGCTAGAAGAGCACAATTAAGCCAATGGCCTATGACGCCTGGAGACTGTACTTTCCCACCATGCATTTGTATAGAGCTCAGTGTTTCTGAATCTAAACTTGTGCCAGCACCTCAGTTTGGGGAGAGCACAAGAGGCATTGATTATTCAGAGACAGGCCTCTCCTAAAGAACATGCAAACCCAGCATAATGTTAGGACTGCTATTGTCAGCCCTATGAGGGTGTAGGGGAGAATCCCAACACTGAAATATGGTTCCTGTGACTGTGTTTGACTGACATATTTACTGTATAGTATGGCTTGAAGTGCCTCTACACCGTGCTGTAAAGCAAATGCTGTATTTTGTGATTGATCAGCAACAAGTAAAACCCTGCTTCAGTGAGCCTTCAAAAGCTTTTGTGTCTCTTTGTTCATCAGTTTTAGTTCTCAGTACCCTCTGTGTAAAACATTGAAAAAATAGTAATGTCTTTATTCCGTTAGATTCTCATCTTGAGGTGCCGCTTTATGCCTTCATCTGTATCAAAAGCTAAAAGCATTGCATCAAAACTTGTGTTCACTTGTTGCAGTGGTTTCATGATGGCTAAATAAACTCTACAAAAGCTCCATGGAGGCACACCAGGCATGTTAGGAAAGCAGCTCCTGCACGCTGGAGCTGGCACATCAGGTCTTTGAAGATGGTAGGTGTTCTCAGCATGGCTGTAACAACAGAAAAGCTGTTGATATTTAATAAAAACGAAATGTTGCTTTAGGTAGGCCCTGCTCCGATTCGTGTGCTGCATAGCTGCTGCTAGTAGGGTCGCACATATATTCAGAGATGCGAACTATTAAGGCATGCGAGGGCATGTCTGTATCAGCTGGCCAGAAGATAATGAATTTGGAATGAAAACATTAACTACAATATACAGTGGTGACACAGTTTTGTGTCAGAATTCGGGAGAGGCATAAAGCCTGGGACAAGGGGAAAAGACTGCCATCCTCAAGCAGACTTGGGTGAAAATGGGGAATGCAACCCTCATGGCAGTGCAATAGCAGGTGAGATACCACAGGGATTGTACAGGAGTCCTGTGATTGAGGGGACCGCGGCATCTTCTGTGCAACAAGCTGAAATGGTTGCTGTGTGGCCTGCCGGATTTGCACCAATTTGTTTATTCTCTTCATACCATTAAAATTTAAACTCTTCTAAATGTTGTGATTGTCCAGGTTAACTGTGGTTTTGTCTTTCAGCAATCCAGGTTACAAGAGATTACTTAGAATAAAAGCGAGCTGAGATTTCCAAAGGGAATTAGGTGCCTCTTTCCTCTAGGCCATGTTATAAAAGTCAATCGAGAAATGAATTAATGATATGCTGTGAGAGTCATATCTTCACATGGAAAATATGCACAGTAAACGATTTTTGCTTTGGGAAGTATTTACCTCATGCTGCTAGGAGTATATAGACAGTGTATTATCTCCATTTGTTTTAATGCCCATTTGTCTTAATTATTAATGTGAATTTGAACTGCCTTCTTCATTGCATTTCAAAGCAAATCACCCCAAGTTCAGAAGTTCATTGCACATGCCCAAAACTTTTTTTTCTCAAGAGCTTAAACGAAACTTCAGTGATCTTAGCCATGTTCTGCTTGACCAAATACTGACCTTCTTCTGCAGCAGAAAGACATTTAAGCCTGTTTTCTGAAATTTAATCAAATTCTTGTAATCCAGTGAGATTTACAACTGCTCAAGTCTAGTCAGCTTCATATATGTTTAAAGTGAGACAGGTTCATATGGTTGTTTTTCTTGAGCTAAGACCATATATAGCTTTTAAGTTGAAAAGCAATGAGTTTCATAGATGTCATCAGAATAGGTGTGTAAAAATATTCCTAATCTTTATCAGAACAATACTTACATATTGTTTAAAACTCATTGCCAAAGATTTCTCTGTATTCTGCTGTATGCCACATTTCTGAAAGTATGTATGCTGTCATGGCTAGTAACTATTCCTCAGTGATTAGTGTGACAGTAAATGAAGCGTGAATATTGAGACTTGCCATATCATGCATGCTAAGTTCCTATATGGCCCAACTGCTGTGAGACAAAACATGCTATTATGTTTTAGACACAAAGCCATATTGTATGAAATTCCATCCTGTCACATACTAAAGGAGGTATATTTAAAAATCAAATATTTTTTTCTTTAGTTCTTTTTGTTAACTTTTCTGTATTAGATGTTTAACTGCTGAACCCCATCAGAAAATTCAGCCTTTGTCCCTATCAAGGAATTGTGTTTCAAACTTACATCAGACAAATTGTTAATGTTTTAAGGAGGACATTTTAAGAGACTACTGGCAGAAAAATAAAATAAAAAAGAAGAAACCAAATATTCTGACGTTTCAGACTGCTGAGGTTATGTGCTAAACGGGTTTCTCCAGACAATTCTGATGTAGTAGATGTAACTTAAATACATGATCATGCAGTGTATTTTTCATAAGTAAAAGTAAGTAAGTATAAGTAAAAAGTAAGTATAAGTGCATTTTTCATAAGTAAAGCTTGTCTTTAAACAAAGAAGCAAAATTAGTCATGCATTCCACTAAGGCATCAGTTTTGATACACACGACCTTAGGAGCCCTCATGCAGATGCCTTTTGCAGTGTCCACTGATTTCCGGAACTGACCTGCAGAAGACGTAGGTTTTGGAGAAGAATATTTTCATTGCTTTGCAAAGTTCTGTAAGCAAAGCTGGAGCTCTGATGTTGGATTTTAAAGATACAGTTGAGCCTAGCTAAATGGAATGAATTGATCCATGAGTTACTTGGATGATCTTCTATGCTTGGGTACATAATACTAATAATGCAGTAACTGGAACCTTCAAACTATGGTAGAATCAACTAACACCACGACCCTCCCACCAGCCCTACTGGGAGTATTATCAAGGCAGGTAAATGTAATAGATACAGCAGATTGAAGTGTGTTTGCAGATTGTGCAATGAATTTAATCCCTTCTCTATTTATTAGTCATAAAATTGGTTCTAATTTTGACTTATTTATTCACAATTATTTCACTAGTTGGTGTGGTTATGTTGCAGATATTTTTATCAGTTTTATATTGTATTAGTGTATAATCTGCTAATTATTTGATACTTATCTTTGGCTTCTTGATTGATCTCTTTTTGTTTCTAAACTGGCTGGATGACTTTGGCTTCCTAAACTGTTCCTACTCAAACTATTTTCCATTTATATTAGTCAATCTGATTTTATTGCTGAA
The DNA here is from genome assembly GCA_009867235.2 of Psittacus erithacus. Classification (NCBI taxonomy): domain Eukaryota; kingdom Metazoa; phylum Chordata; class Aves; order Psittaciformes; family Psittacidae; genus Psittacus; species Psittacus erithacus. The sequence continues at coordinate 25,973 of WYDI02011336.1, forward strand.
AAAATTGACAGTTTGCCAAGTACATTGTTGACCATTAATACAGTCAAAATGTCAGCACTACTCTGTTCAAGAGCACCGAGGAACTAGGGTGTCACCATCCATAATTTCACCTGCAATTCAGAACTCAGTGTTTGAATGTTGTTTTCTTTTGCTTTGCCTTACTTAATTAGTATCTTCACTATAACTATGGATCATCTAAGAAATGGTCTGATAGAGGGTGATTTTTCACTGCTTACCTAAGTGACCTCACTTTTCTGACTTGACAGTAGATTTCATTCAAGACAGAGCAAGTTTACTATGGCTCCTAAAAAAGATGCAGCTACTTCTGTGGGGAAAAAAATACGTTGGTGAAAAGATTTGCCAGGACCTCTGAACAAATAATTGGTGCAGGTGGGATCAGGACACAAGACAGGTGTCACAGATGCAGTATGATCACCACCCTATGGAAATTTTGGATGTGTAGAAGAATTAATACCAATTCTCCCTTCCTTTTTCTTTTCTTTGTTAAGAACACCCTTTTTCCTGGTACTTTGCTGTGTTCTGTAATGAACTTTACTGTAATTTTCAAAAGCAGTTTAAGGAAGTAATTTCTATAATCTGTTATTTTAAGCAGTCTGGAATTAATTTAATTTGCAACCTAATTTATAGGTAATGGCTGTTCCATTCACGATGTCTTTATTTGGCCATGAACTGAAAATGAAAACAGAAAAAATTATGCCCATCACAAAGACGGGAGTTCGGCTTCTGTTTAATTTGGAATAGCAATTCTAAATCCTAATCCTGGGATTTCTGTAAAATTATGCCTGATGAGAAAGAATACCCTAAAGCAGTCAGCCCTGCTGAGCAATTCATCCCTAGGAATTTCTGGACAAATATCCTGCCTGCTCTTCAGAAGAAATCAGATAGGCACACTATTCAAAAATTCCTGTCCAGCGTACAGTTGCTAGAAATGAAAAAGACAGCCAGTGGCATGGTTTTTGAGTCATTGCAAATATCAGGATATCACACATATGCCAGCACGTAATTTAGTAGAGGTGCTACTGACTCCTGATTTTTATTTTTTTTCACACTTAGTATCAGCATGGACTTTTTTTAAAGTTGTGTCTATGACATTTGTGGCTTAAAGTTCTCACTATAATAGCATGTTATTTTTCAGTTAGTGTTTTCAGTGTTATCTGTTCTTTGTTGCAGAGATAGTTTTCTCCTGTGCCTACTAATCCATATAAATTATGACATGTCATCCCAATAAAAGAATAACTGTTTAATCCATCTTCCTAGAGTGCTTTCCAGAAAGTCAGCTCGAGCTGAACAAAACCGAACATTTGCATAAAACATGCTGTAGGTTTATTAATTTTAGTAGATAACACCATCTTTTTTCAAATACAGTAGCATTTTGAACTGCAGTCTACTCTACCTGGTTTGGGAAGGCAGTGCATTGGAAAACAGGAGACCTTTTATACACTTTGGCATTTTTACCTGAGGACAGATCTTGACTGAGCAAAGGCATGGCTGAATTTACAAAGTTACCTACAAGTAGTAGCAACACAGTGTCTACAAGACTCAGCGCCTCTTTTCTAACTGCATATTACAATAAGTTTGGTGGCTTTGGAAATTTAGGAGGCAGCTGTAGGTTACTAGACCCAAGGCACACCTTGCTGATTACCATTTTACTCTCTCCCCTCCAAATCTATTATTTTTAGTTTTTGTCTTTTTATAGTATTCCCAAGCATATAGTTCCCAGTAAAGCAATGGCTTTTCTCAGGCTTCCCTAGGTAGCTTAGAAAAGATAATTCACTTACAATTTAATATTTTCATTGCATTAACACCTAATGAAGAGTCAACCTCCTGCCGTGCGAATATATGAAAATATAAGAAGCCAATACTTCCCCAAAGACAAATGTCTTTATGAAACATGATGCATATGTTGCCTGTTAAGCATCACAGGATTTTAAAATTTGATGCTTCACAAAGTTGTATGAATACTGCTGTTGTTTTAAGCTTGGATTTCATGGGTCTAGATAGTAATAACCATTTGTTTCCTGTGCTGTAAATTTTCAGTCTGTCTTTATGTGCAATAAAATGTGAGTGGAAGAATCAGAACAGTTGCTTTCAAGATGCTGTTGCTTATGATCCTGTTGCGTACTAAGGCAGGGCACGTGTGATATGGTATATTATATGCTCTGTATTTGTAAAATTTGTATGAATTTTGAGCTATCAATACACAAATAATTCCGTGACTCCCTAACCTGAGGAATATCTTTCCTGGTAGTGCTCCCAGACAGATGTTTATCATTATCCCGGCTAGCAAAACTCTGTGTTTCCACTGTGCTGACTGCAGATGTAATTAGTAAACAGAAATATGAGATTGTTTTTCAGAAAAACCTTTTGTTTGTGTTCCAGGCTGAGCTATGTGAATCACGCAGAAGATCTAGCCTCCAAACTACTTCAGTGTTTCCCAAAGAACAGATTGTCAGCACAGGCAGCCCTGAGCCATGAGTATTTCAGTGATCTGCCTCCACGGCTATGGGAGTTAACTGATAGTGAGTATAACCACCTCTGAATTGATTAAACAGAAAAACGGTAGTTCATACAGATACATGTGTGTATGCTAACCCTCACATGCAGACAGCTTCGTGGACTTACACAGCCACACACAAAATAAGTGAGTGGAATTGTGTAGCTTGAAATTCTGTAGTTAGCTTGACATAGGGCAAAATGGATTCTTTTTTTTTTCCCTTGCTATCTCTGCTCTGCAGTCTGCAGCCTGCTATATTTGTATTTGATTATGTGTGCAGCCAGTGGAATTATCTGAATTGTCATAAAGCAAAAAGAAAATACAATTTACATATTTGGTGCTTTTCACTTTATAATACACAGTACTTCTTAACTAGCTGCAGCATACAGGATGAAAATCCAGCCATGTTTGATTCACAGAATCTCTGTGTTATAATGGTAACCTTTAAGAAAGGACTTGGCATTTGGAAGTCTGAGAAACACGAAGTAGACAATCAGTTAATTTGCTGACTTAGTGTAAGAACTGGGCGGCAGATGATATTATTAACTAAGAATGCTTGCAATATCTACATGCATCTTATTATATCTTTTATTAAAATGTATTCCAGTTGACTGGGCAAAAATGTCCTTATCATCATGTATATTGTCAATTATCTCTTTAGTAATTGTAAATCATTTATATCATAAGTTACCATATATTTTTCCAATGTTAAAAGCACACTACTATTTATTCTGGGGGAAAATGTTATGCATATTTCTGATTCAGAAAAGGTTCTGTTATTAAAAATAGGTTTCATAGGGGAGTAACAATCAGCATTTTGCATTAACTCAATGTGGTAAGGAGAAGCATGTTTGTATTGGAACAGTGTATGTTATTTTCTGCTTTCAAACATATATCCATTAGCAAAAGAGCTAAATACAGTACTCTGAGGCAAAAAGTTCAGAGATGCAACAATAGCACATGTGTGGGTATGTAGCTATTGGCTGATTTTAAAATTTGCTTGGAAAAACAGAGCTCCCTTTCTGAATATTAATACAAAATAGATTACGTTTGCATCAGTGTCAGTATGAAAACTTCTGTCTTCTGTAAATTTATCTTTTCTGCCCGTGACAGCTGTAGTAGTAACATTTTGAGCTGTTTTGGTGGTCTGGCTGTCCAAGTACCCTAACTCCATTCGGAAGAGTACTCTCCCATTTGTAGAGTAGGAACATTAAAATCAAATTAGCACCATTAATTTCTGTCCATCACCAGTTCTGTCATAGACTGTGTCCCTCCTCGCAAAACCATTCCTAGTTTCCTCTTCTGCCATGCTAACTCACCACTCAGTTTGCTCACTGCAGGACTTTGTAAGCTGAAAATTCAAAGGATGCAATGTAAATTAAGGCTGCTGTTGAAGGTCTGCCTATGCTGAAACTGATGCAGAGATTCATTTCTTCAGGACTAATGAAACACCAAGAATACCAGTTCATTTATTCTGTTTCCACTAAATGGAAAACAAAACTCACTCTGCAGTGGTGACATCTCAATCCTTCTGACTGTGTGATTTAGTCCAGCCAGGATTTGAATCCTGAATTCTGCAGTAGTACTTTTCTGTTAATATGGACTTATTACTCACTTGCCACTTAGTTTATCAGTCAGTGGTTAAATCCAGTTCTATCAGTGAAGTAAATGCCTACACATTATCACTCTGCAGCAGGCTGCCAACAGAGACAGTCTTGTCCTAGTCATTAACAAGCACAATGTATGCAGAACACCAGAGGGGAATTAAAACCACAAAAAATACCTCAGGGTGGTATTTTTAATATGAGAATTTAATTTGTAATTTCACAGATTAAGAATTTTGGCTGCATTAATCCTTTTATCAGCTCACAGCAGGTTATTTGCAGAAGCATAACCATAAGGCGATATTCATTGGCAGAAACACGTCTTTGCATAACGTTAAACATCAGGAGCAGTGAAACCTTTTGAAGGGGGGAGAATAAAGATGAAAAATCATTATATTTTAAAGCAAGGTTCTTCTAAGTGCCTCCAGTTAAATTTTGAGTTACAGAAAGACTTTTTCTGTGTCTAGTAGATAATCATTATGAAGCATAAATCCAGATGCAAGAAAGGACAATCCCAGTATCAAATACTACAGTCATTTCTATTTAGTATGACTTGGATATACTTGTAAACATATTTACAAAACAAAGAAGTCATATACTTTGGAGAGTTGGGAAAATGTTTGCTGTGTAGTGAAATTACCAGGTTTTGTGATTCTAGTTCTCTGGGTTAGTATTTTACATTGGGAAACACTTGCTATTGATAGTTAATTAAATGCAGTTATAAACACCTTGAGTCTCTATGCACAACAGAAGTGTTTGTACGCACAAAATCTACTGCCTCCTGATCCAGACACGACCGCAATTTTGCAGATATCTCTAGTGAATACTGTTCATCATGGAGTATATTTTGTCCAATTTGGTCCTAGTGCTGAATTGCAAATTTGGGGATTTAGCAATAAAAGCCAAGGAAAGACTCACAGGTGAGGGGAAATAAAAGGGGGAGGGGAGGAAACCAGCCAAATGATTCTCCATCAGAAAACACTGTCTCTTTGAAATCACTGTATTTCACAAAGTATGGAGACTCTGCCTACACTGAAAAAATAAAAAAGTGTTTAATTTTTTCTCCTCTTCTCGACTTTAGTACTATGTATTTATATTCTATGTAGTATTTTACAGCATAAAATCTTAATCTTGTGTTTTATTTTAAAAATGTGTTCAAAATTAGTTTATTTGAGAAACAAAACTTTGATTTTGTTGTTTGGTTTGGTTTCAAGTCTAGGCATCATCTCAATTGGGTTGGAAGTTCAGTTTTCAGCTATGCTTTGACTAACATGTAGCCATTGTCAGTTTTTAAAAATAAGACATTAAAAAGGTAAAAGTTGTGCAGTTCTGCTAAAAACATCTTGTCTGGGAGTACAATGCCATTTATGATTCAACATAGCCTTCATTCATCTCAGACATGAGGAGTAAGCCATAGATTAACCCCTTTTACTAAATAGGAGTTCTTGTTATTTACTATTAAAAAATGAAATTGATCCTTCCCTTTTATGCTTTCATATTTGAGAGCTCATACTGGTTTATTTGCATAGAATACATGCAATTTGTCATTTATGTTACCAAGGATAGCAGAATGTCAAATGCAAGTTGAGATGTAAAAAGTACAGTGGGAGACCTCATGCTGGGGAGGGACTCTTCATTAGGGACTGTAGTGATAGGACAAGGGGTAATGGTTTCAAACTTAAATAGGAGAAGTTTAGATTGGATATAAGGAGGAAGTTCTTTACTGTAAGGGTGGTGAGGCACTGGAATGGGTTGCCCAAGGAA